>OZ034807.1:47269707-47304707 GCA_964028335.1 Altica lythri
AAATTTTTTTAGAACTTCAAATAAAGTGAAATTATTATTATTAATATTATTATGAAAAAGAGTCTTAATTATATCTAACACATGATAATAATAACTACAAAAGTTTATACTGTCCAATAGTGAGACGTGATATGATAATAAATTTTGATCAGCTTCCAAAATTTGTTTTATATCTTCCTCATTTAAATGAAATTCAACATCATGCTTTCTAACACTTAGCAGTTTTATACCATCATATACAACTTGAGTAATAATGCAGTAATCACCACATTGAAATGTTATAGGAATGTGCTGATCCAATGTATCACTTATAAAGAAATCATTCACGTTATTATTCAATAATTCTATTAGAATGCTCCATTCAATAATACTAAACGATATTTTAGATGTGTGATAATATTGCGATAAAGTTATAGCTGAACTGAATGATCTGGCTGGTGATATTCCAACTTTTATCACATAACTTCCAATAGGAAATGATGTTTGTAATAAATTATAATGCTCCAGTTTAGCTGCAGTTTCATATCTTTCTAAAATTTCATCGATTTGATCATTATACTCTTGACCTACTGATGAGGATGTTGATGCACTAAAATAACCTTCACTACTCATATTTAAACAAAATATTGATCACAACTATGATTTATTATATTTTAATCATACTATTTATAATACCAACCCCACTACAATTACTTTTTATAGAACAGCATCATTATAATGTCATTACAAAATAAATCATTAAAAATATTCTTATAAGATTATTAAAAAACATCATTATAAGACTATTAACAAGTTATAACAGGTCAACATGTTCAATCCAAGAATTATGTTTATTATCAAAACCAAGCCACTTAACAAATATTTTGTTTCCCTTTCTTTTTAATATTTTTTCTACTAGATAGATGTCTGCATTATTTGTTTTCTGTAATTCCTGTTCATAGAAAGCCCCTTTAATCGGATTTCCCTGTATATCCTCCAACAAATAAGTTGTAGGATTAGTAATATTAACTTTTATGATTTTAAAAACTTCTGTGGTCCAATTAGGAGTATAACCTTTTTCAAAAATATGTTTAGCCTTCGATATTCGCACCAGATCACCTATTTTATATTTTCTTGGTCCTGATGTTTTTATATAATTAAAACGATCATGTAAAATCGTTTTTTCATTTAGCTTATTTATTTCAGATGGTCTAAATTTAATTGTAGAATGTATCGTATTGTTGTATTCTTTAGTAATTTGAGGTAATACATTAATCCATTTATAATTACCATGTAAACTAAAATATTTGTATAATTTTGATTTCAAAGTTCTTATAACTCTTTCAGCTATCGCAGCTTTCTTGACAGTATATGTACTATAATGGTTGATATTATACTTTCTCATTAAATCTTGAAATTTAACGTTATAAAATTCAGTTCCCTGATCAGTTTGCAGATTTTTAGGATAACGTTTTGAATGTTTCAATATACTTGCAAAAGCCTTTGTAATTTCTTCTCCAGTTTTAGTTTTTAAAGCTACTGTCCAAAGATATTTAGACAAGCAATCAATGACTATCATTATCATTTTATAACCCTTATTACTATTAGCATAAGGTCTCATTTCCGCAAGATCCATTTGCCATAAGTCATCTAATCCTTTGAGAATTATTTTTCGACGAGGATAATTTTTACGAGCAGGTTTGTGAAGCTCGTTAACTAATTGAAGCTTCTCTTTCGTCGTCATGATAATGACTAATACGATAGATGAATATATTATTTAGTGTTTAATTTTAGATTTAATATCATAAATTTCCTTAAATACATCATTAATTTTCATATCATGTAATTGTAAAAGATCAGAGGTTTCTCTAAATTTTTGTAGCCATATTTCTATTTGATTATTAATTTTACTTATCTCATATTCAACTTTATGTCTGCTAGTATTCTGTTCATCCTTATATTTGTTTAGCTCCCGTATTAATTCACCATGTAGTTTTGCTAAATCAATATTGTAAAGTGTATTTGCATCATCTACGTATTTCTTTGTTGCCATATGTTTTTCAGAAGTAGGAGGATGTCTTGAAATAAAGTTTTCAATTGAATCTATTTTGTTTTTTATAGATAAAATTTTAATTGATATTTGATCTTGTAGTTTTGGTAAATCTTCATTATACAGCTGATTTTTTAGAGATAATAAACCAAGCCTAAATTCTCCTTTTAATTGTTTTAATCCAATTATTTGACTTTGATGACTACGTCCAAACTTATCAAGACTCATTATGAAAATGATCACACTACAACGTTACATTAGTATATAATATCTGCTTCTCGTAATTCATTAATGATGGAAACAATTTCATTAGAATGAGATGTATTACCAGCTTCTTTCGAAGCATAGAGTAATTGCAATCTTTCACATAATTCATTTGGATCATCCCAATACACATATTCTACAGGATCATCATTATATGTTAAATACATTCCATTACCTAAAGTCTTAGATGTATACATAGGTTTTATAATATACTTATACTTAAATGTCGAACTATTTTTTAAATATCCTCGCTTATTTCTATGTACATTTGTTGCTTCTAATAAGAGTTTGTAATTTTCTAAATCTTTAGAAGTGTAGTCTTGAGGTGCATCATAGAAAAGTAATTCATATAGTTCAGGTGATCCTGAAACATATCCTTCTTTTGTGAAAACTGCTCCCGTTTTAGTATCAAAGTTGATATTTTCTGCTCCAAGAAACCATTTAGATGTCGATATATCATATGTTGGACCATATACTTTATCTATTTTATCATCATTTTGCCAAAATTCTTTTAAATATTTTAGAACTCCTTGTGGATATTGCTCGAGGTACTCATTTAAAACAGTTTCTGGAATATCTTTATCATCTAATTCTTCCGATACTTCCGCGTTATCCTCAACCTCATTCTCAACATCACTATTATCACCTGCTACATGTTTAAGTTCTAGAAATGATATGTTTTTATTCTCATGTTTTTCTTTTTTAATATTAGGTTTTTTTTCATGTTTACAATAACTTAGATTAGCTGTCGATTGATTTAAAAATTTTGATGATTTAGCAATATCCTCCAACGGTTTTGATATAGGTTGAAAAAGCTTATTTAACGTTTCATCTTCTTCTGTTCTATTAAGTTTTAATGCAAGATATTTTTTTCTAATATCTTTGGTTAGTTGAGCTATTTTTCTTTTTCGGGCAGCTTCCAAACTATTCAACATTTTGTTGTAGACTGATTAATATTATTCAAAGCTTAAATTTTAATATATTTATCAAAACCCTTACGATAGCGACCGTTATTTAGAGGGAACTCCTTAACAATAACCATCATACCATGTTTTTCATTCCAACACTGTGAACATATGTTTTTAAATTGATCAAAATTCATATCTGGTGATACATGTCCATCGAATATATGTTTAAGATTTAATTCATCTTGTTTGAATATTACAATCATGTTACAATTATCTCTTATTAGCACTTTCGGTATTTTAGAAAAGGTTTGACAAAGATATGCAACATCAATATTTTTATGTCGACACATAGAAAAATATTCACGAATTTTTTGTTGTTTGTCACATGCAACGTCATCAAAGATGAAAACTGAATTAGATTTCGCATCACTAACATTTATGATTTCATCATTATCTCTAAACGGAAAATATTCAACACCTTTCACATTATTTAATACTTCTGCTAATAACTGATATTTAGGTTGATAGAGCGATTTAGAATATACATAAACGTTTTGAAACTTTATCCCATTTGGATTAAAGAGTAATGACATCATTGCGTTTGTTTTACCACATCCTGATGGACCGCATATGATAATACGAAGAGTATTTGGTAGCAATTTGCTATGTTTACTTTCTTCACATTTTATATTAAAATCTAAGTTATCCACAGGTAGCGACTGTACTTGTCGAATGATTTTCATTTTGTGTTAAAATATATAACACGTTTTTTAATAAATATATGTTTATTGAAAACAAAACAGTTAGTTCTCATGCTACTGTTTAAAGGTGAGGGTCTAGTAAATAACTTAATAAACAAACTTCCCTTCGAAGCACATTTATTGGGTGGTTATCAGTATTGTGGACGTAAGTATCTTAAAAAAAGATGTTTAATTTTTTATTAACATTTTTTTTGTTTTTTAGCTGGAACAAAACTACAAAAACGTCTATTACGTGGAGATCCTGGTATTAATCCATTAGATGTTGCTTGTAAAGAGCATGATATTGCATATTCAATCGATAATACAATAGCGAAGAGGCATAAGGCTGATCAAATTCTAGAAAATAAAGCTTGGGAACGTGTCAAAAATAAGAACGCGAGTTTAGGTGAACGAGCAAACGCATTATTAGTTACAGGTGTAATGAAAGCTAAGCGAAAACTAGGTATGGGTATTAAACGAAAAATTTCTTTTAAACGTGGAATTATAGATAAAATTAAAAAATCCTTAATACCTAACCTAACATTAAAAAAGACTATTCAAAATGCATTAAAATTTGCTAAAAAGACTGTTTCAAAAGCTGGAAAAAAGAATATTCGAGTTCCTAGAATTATACCGTTTGAGAGCAAGATGGGAGGTTTTTTGCCGTTGATTCCTATATTGACAGCTTTAAGTGCGATAGGGACAATAGCAGGAGGAAGTTCAGCTATAGCAAAAACTATAATTGATGCTAAAAACGCTCAAAAGAAACTTGATGAAGATCATCGTCACAACAAAGCTATGGAGTCTATAGGAAAGGGATTGTATTTAAAGAAAAATATCAAAGGAGGCTACGGCTTGTATCTGAAGAAAGAAAAAAAAAACTTCCAATAAAGCTACCCAATAGACCACTAACTAACATCGATTTAATTAATTATGCAAAGAAATTAAAAATACCATATTTTCGTGGTGTTTTTATGCGAGATAGTCTTCCAATTAACGGATCTAGAAGATGCGAGTGTTCAATTGTTAATTTAGATATATCGCAAAATGCTGGAACACATTGGGTAGCTTATAAAAAGATAAATAACAACGTAGAGTATTTTGATTCATTTGGTAATTTGAAGCCGATGAAAGAGCTTGTTAAATATTTTGGTTCAGGTGTTAGAATTTTCTACAACAATAATCAATATCAAACATATAATCAAATTAATTGTGGACATCTGTGTTTGGAATTTTTATATAATGGCAGCTTACTTATCCAAAGAGGCACTTAATATCATTGAAATACTTATGGAAAATATTTCACCTTCAGTTTGGTATAAACTGCCATGTGAAATACGTGAGGATTTAAAAGAATATTTACCATGCAGTATAGATCCGGATTGTCATGAATGGTCAGATGTTTGTGGAAATATGACGTCAAAATGTCTATTTTGTTTTATATGTTATAAATAAATTTAATGATTAGCATATTAGTCTATTATTTAAATCATAACATTTTCTGATAATGGTTAGTCATGTCGCAACTTTTAACCTTAACGAGTACCAATAACGAGTTCTCTTTTACACCGTCAACACCTCTTGTACTTAATCCATATAAAAGTTACTATTTAGCAGTGCTAGGGTTTCATTCCTACAATTCAATACCTAATATTGATGGTGAAAAATTTTACTACTTCGAGTACGACAATTTAGAACAACTTAGAGAAAGAGAAATACTTCTACCTGTAGGTTGTTACGAGATTAGTGATATAGCTGCTTATATAAAAAAACAATTGATGTTAAAAAAAAACATTGCTGAAGAAGATTTTTTCTTAGAACCAAATAATAATACCCTTCAGTGCGAAATTTATAGTAAACTATATGAAATCTCTTTTGAAAAGACTGATAGTCTTGCTAATCTCCTAGGATTTTCTAATAAAATATTAGAACCTGGAATAGTTCATTCTTCAGATCTACCTGTGAATATTAATAAAGTGACAAGTCTACTTTTTGACTGCAACATTACTGAAGGAGCTTTCTATGGAAATACACCAGCTCATATAATTTTAGATATTCCTATAACAGTAGATCCTGGTTTTGCTATCAACGAGAGACCTATCAATCCAATATATTTGCCTATAAAGAATTTGAAAGAAATTAATCACATCATTGTAAGGGTGTCTGATCAAGATTTAAGACCTGTTAACTTTCGCGGAGAAAGAAGCACCCTTCATCTAGTTTTACAAGAACGATAAATGGGTCTCATTATAGAACATAAAAGGACGGTTCCAACTAAAAAATCATCAGTTTTATCTAGATCTTGCAAGCATCGTAAACTAACTAGAGTAAACAGAGATTTTTTACAATCGATTGGACTTAAAGTTAAATATGGTAAACCGTAAATATATACGATCTGAAGTTGAATCTAAGCGACTTAAAGTTGACCCCATTTTTGATCTACATCGTGAACCAAAGTATGATGATTCGATTAGAAAAGAAGAATTTAGATCGTACACTCCATATGTGAAATCATTTAATAACAATGATGTCGTAGAGTTTGTAATAAATCAAGCTGATTCGTTTTTTGCTCTACATGAATCTTTATTAGAAATTAAAGGTAGATTAGATATAGTTGGAGGTGGAAACGTACATCTAGCTCCCAATTTTGGGGTATTTCTATTCGATTCCTGTTCATATAGTGAAAGTTCAAAAGAAATTGAAACAGTGAGAGATCCCGGAATTGTTAGCGCCGTACGTAGTATGCTATGCTATCGCAGTGATTATGCAAGATTTATGAGTATTGCTGGATGGAATTTTCCTAACCATCCGTTCTTAAATGAAGATGATAAATCTTTTAGTTTGTTGATTCCTCTTAAACATATTTTCAACATTTTTAATGATTATACAACAATAGCTTATGGGAGACAAACATTTCGTCTCGTACGAGCTAGTTACGATAATGATAGTATTATTGTAAATGAGGTAGGTGCTGGTAGTACCGCAACTACAACAACTGTTAAGATTATTATAAATAGTATGGAACTGAAAGTGAAACATGTGTTTCCCAATGATGAAATTAAAATTAAATTGATGGAACCTATTAAAAATAATATACCAATATATATTCCATTCAGAAAGTGGGATCTTAATGAACTACCCTCAATTAAAGACGGTGCAAGAAGAGAAATCTGGAATGTTAAAACAAGCTCATCAATTGAAAAACCGCGTTATGTTATAGTAACATTTCAAACTGAGAGGCGCAATAGAAAAGAAAAGGATTCAACAATTTTTGATAATGTTAATATATCAAGTGTTCGAGTATCTCTTAATGGTGAATATTGGCCTAATGAAAGAATGCAACTGGACTTTGAGAAAAATGATTATGCTGCAGCTCATTATAACTACACTGAATTTTATCCTAGTTATTCATATTCGACTGAGAGACGATCACTTTTAGATTATCAAGCATTTAAAGATCATGCCTTATTTGTAATAGATTGTTCAAAACAAGAAGATGGAATGAAATCTTCAACTGTCGATATAAAATTAGAAATTGAAGCTAACAATGGTTTTCCAAAAGATACAAAAGTATATTGCATCATTATTCATGACTGTTTAATGGAATATTACCCTCTTACGGAGGTAATCAAGAGTATAATATAAATACCTAATTTAAATGTGTTATATTACCTATGTAAATATTATACTTTTTTATAATAAAAAAATAATAAAAAAAATGTGGTTATTAATAATAAAACAATTTTACAATTATTAAAAAATATATTTAATATTTTATACTTCTATAACTTCAAATGAAGCCGCAGGCTTCGGTTTTCCGGTGTCCACTAACCCGTGGAACACCAAGCCATATTTTTGGCTTTTAAATTCTTCCATGAATGGTGTATAATCTTCAACCACACGTTCTGGTAGAAAAACAACCATATCCAACATTTCTAAAAGTACAGTTTTCCCATAGTTTGATTTCACAATTTTTGCATCTAATATTTGATATGATGTGCCCACCTCCAAGGAGGATAACTTCACCACAGGTTTCTTTTGCGATAAAACAGACGATTTGTTTATTTTAGAAAAATCCATCTATAAGAAATAAATAAAATTGTAAGTATATAAATATCGTAAAGCTCATTATATATAAAAAACAGATAAAATGTATAATAAATAAATAAGTCAATAAATTAATAAAAAATCATGTATACCTAAAGGATATAGAATAGTAGACGCATATATATAACTGATAAAATGTATAATAAATAAATAAATAAATAAATAAATAAATAAATAAATAAATAAGTGAATAAATTAATAAAAAATCATGTATAAAGAGTATAGAATAGTAGACTTACTGTAATAATTATAGGTAATAGCACTTCAAGAAACAACTGGAACTAACTTAATAAAATTGAATATTTCGCTTATATTTATACCCACTCTTTATATTAAAATCTAATTTACAAGAAAAAAATAAATATAAAGTAAATAATTTTAGGGAAATTTTAGTATAGGGCAAATTATATATAAAGTACTTTGTAGGAATTTTTACTAATTAATTTTTAATGGGAAAGTTAGAATATAAAGTATATGACAAATTATATATAAAGTACTCGAGGAAATTTTTACTATTTAATTTTGGTAATGTGAAATTTAGTATATTAAGTATCGATTTAGAGTCGAATATGACAAATTATATATAAAGTATTTGGAGAAATTTTTACTATTTAATTTTGGTAATGGGAAATTTAGAATATTAAGTATCGATTAAGAGTCGATTATATTTTTTTTATCTGTAACACTTTAAAAATTAATAAATTTCCGTTAATATATTTATTGTTAAATACTTAAACGTAAATTAATGACTTTATATTTCATATTTTCTAATTATGATTGAAAAAACTATTTAAAATATGGTGTTAACAGTATGAGAGTCTTTATTGTCAAAGATTTCATAGAAGTTGGTTGATTTTAATAGTCTGCGAAAAGTGATAATTGAAGTGTGTGTATAAAATTTTTTGGTAAGTTTTTTTATTAAATAATTTTAAATAGCTATAACTGTTTATATGGATTATTTTGTATCATATTGAATTTCAAATTAATGTTTTTTTTTTTTACTAATATATTTTTTTTTTTTAATTTCATTATAATATTTTACCATTATTATTTTTAAAAATTAATTATTTAATATTTCTCTTGCAGTGTAGTTACCTACTTTATATCAGACACATAATTAAATTTCTTTTTTTTCTATCTAACTATTTAAAATTTAGCATTATGTCAATAATTACTGATCTTATTCAACATATAACAGCTATTTTAGGATTTATAAGTATTACCTATGATGGTAAAACAGTGGAGGAGGGGTTGCTGGAATGTACAAAGGCTGTCAGAAAGATAAATAAAGATATTAAAAATGCTACTTCCATGGGCGAAAGACAACACCTAGAGGCTTGTTTAAGAAATGTTAAATCGTTAAGATCTCAGATTAAATTAACAAAAAAGAGAGGATCTGGAATTATGACTAGGGCAAAAGAGTCTGGAATTAAAAAAGTAGAATGGGATGATTTGACTTCAGCTTTTAAGTCTAGAATTCGAACTGGAGTCATTTCAAACCTTAAACATAAAGATCCTATAGCATTTCTTGTCGATTGTAAGACACTCTTCAAACGTAGAATTGGTAACGCACTCAAGAAAGATGAGTCTGTTAAAGTGAACACAGTTTTTTGTGGTGAATTTGAGATATATAGAGGCCTACAGATCATAACTGAATATAAATATTTCACCACAGCTAACTGCCCCATCTATAGAGATACAAATTTAAATAACTGGTTTGATGATAATGTGACAAAACTTATTCTAAAAGACCTGGAAGAATTCCAGGAACGTGATAGCGGGTGGTCGTTAAAAAGAGTAGTAAACTTGGGCGTAAATATTAATAAATTTGTTCCACAACTTGGATCATCATATATTGAACTACCACCTCAAATTAAAAGAAAAGAAGCATGCATTAATGTTAAAAATGATGATCAAGCCTGCTTTGCATGGGCAATTACATCAGCTTTGTATCCTGTTAATAATAATCCGCAAAGAACAAATAAATACCCACATTATTCTGAGGTATTAAAACTTAAAGGTATTCAGTTTCCTATAACTATCAAGCAGATTCCAAATTTTGAAAAAATGAATAACATTTCTATCAATGTTTATATCCTAAAAAAGTATAATAAACAATTTTCGACCCTCCCTACATATTTAACAGCGGAAAAGAAAGATAAGCATGTAAATCTGCTTCTAATACAAGATCAGTATGACAAAGAGTCTACTAAATATCATTACGTTTGGATAAAGAATCTTTCACGACTTTTGTCTAAACAACTCAGTAATGAAAATGGTCAAAAGTACTTTTGTGATAGATGTTTACACTACTTCCGTTCGGAAGATAAGCTAAGTAAACACATAGTAGACTGCATTAAAAGAAATGATACCGCCACCAAAATGCCTACAGATAGCAAAAAGATGCTTAAATTTAAGGATTTTAAAAACAAAATAAAAGCCCCCTTTGCTGTATATGCAGATTTAGAGAGTATTTTAAAGCCTTGTGCAGAAAAGACTGCTTATCAAAAACATATTCCAGCAGCAGTAGGATATTATTTTAAATCTTCTTATGATAACAATCTATCATTCTACCGTTCATATCGAGGATCCGATTGTATGCAGTGGTTTGCTGATGAAATGAATCAACTTGCTGAGGATGTCTCTACTATATATCTATGTCCGTATAATATACACATGACTCCTCAACAAGAGAGTGATTTTCAAGCATCCACCCGCTGTCATATTTGTGAACAACCCTTTAAAGTTGGCGAGAAAAAAGTGAGAGATTATAATTACTTAATTTCTGAAAATAATTACCGTGGAGCTTCACATAATGAGTGTAATGTTAATTATCAAGACACGCACACAATCCCGGTAATCTTTCACAATTTGAGTGGTTATGACGCACATTTCGTGATAAAAGATATTGCAACCCGAATGAAAGGATCTATAGACTTACTGCCTCTCACTAAAGAAAAATATATTTCGTTTACGAAGCATATTGATGAAGCTCGAATTCACTTTAGATTCATTGATAGTTTTAGATTTATGGCATCATCCTTAGATAAATTATCATCTTCTTTAACAAAATTTACAAATCTGAGGTCTCAGTTTAATAACATACCTGAAGATAAGTTTAATTTGTTAACAAAGAAAGGTGTGATGCCATATGATTACATCAATAGTTTTGATCGTTTTAGTGAATCCTGTTTACCTCATCAAGATGCTTTTTATAACAAATTAGATAATAAAGCTTGCCCCCGCCGTATGTATAAAAGAGCACAACAAGTATGGTCTTCGTTTAACTGTAAAACTCTAGGTGATTATGTAGACTTATATATGAAAACAGACATTCTACTCCTAGCAGATGTCTTTGAACAGTTTAGATCGAGCTGTCTTAAGACGTATGATCTAGATCCAGCCCACTATTTTACGCTACCCGGATTTACTTGGGATGCTATGTTAAAGTTTACGAAACAGGAGTTAGAACTTCTTACTGATATGGATATGTTTTTGTTTGTAGAGCGAGGCATTCGAGGTGGTCTCAGTCAAGTCTGCTCTAAAAGAAGGGTTCATGCAAACAATAAATATATGTTGAATTATAATCCTGCAAAACCGGAAAACTATTTAATGTATTTTGATGTCAACAATCAGTATGGTTGGGCTATGAGTCAAGCTCTTCCATATGGAGAATTTGAGTGGGTGGATTCAAATATTGATGTCACTACAATTGCTGATGATAATAATGTAGGTTACATGCTTGAAGTTGATTTAGAGTATCCACATGATTTACATGATAAGCATAAAGATATACCTTTCTGTCCAGAACATATCAACCCTAAGACTATGAAGCCTCCTGCAAAGTTAAAAGAGAGTACTAAACTTATGGCTACACTTTATAATAAAGAGAAATATATCATACACTATCGATCACTAAAACAAGCTTTAGAACATGGCTTGAAATTAACGAAAATACACAGAGTATTAAAATTTAAACAGTCTCCTTGGTTGAAACCGTATATTGATTTAAATACGGAGCTTAGAAAAAAAGCTAAAAACGAATTTGAGAAGAATTTATTCAAATTAATGAACAATGCTGTTTTCGGTAAAACTATGGAGAATGTAAGAAAAAGGGTTGATGTAAAACTTCTTACCGAATGGGAGGGTCGTTATGGAGCTCAATCATATATATCTAAGCCTGAATTTAAGAATTGTATAATATTTGACGAAAATTTGGTGGCGATAGAGATGAAAAAAATTGAGGTTTATCTAAATAAACCTATATATGTAGGGCAAACAATTTTGGATCTTGCAAAGACTACAATATATAGCTTTCAATATGATTATTTACAAACACGATTTGGAGAAAACTGCTCTACTTGCTACAGTGATACAGATTCCGTTTTATTAGAGATACGAGGAAAAGATCCTTATCAAATTATAAAGAATGATTGTGAGAAATACTTTGATACTTCAGACTATCCTACAAATAATGTGTATGGAATACCGCAACTAAATAAGAAAGTTTTAGGTATGATGAAAGATGAAAATAATGGATGCATTATGACTGATTATGTAGGACTGAGATCAAAATTATATACTATGAAAGTGGCCATCTCAGAAGATGAGGTGCAAAAACTGAGGGCAAAATTAAAAGACGAAGAATATGATGATGATGAGATTGAAAAAAATGTTATGAATTATGGTGTAACCAAAAAAGCAAAGGGGGTTAAAATGTCGATAGTAAAAAATAGTATAACTTTTAATGACTATATTGAATGTTTAGAAACATCTAGAAGTAAGACCACTTCACAGAATCTCATACAATCGAAACATCATAAAGTCTTTTCAATAGAACAAAAGAAAATTGCTCTCAGCTCTGATGATGATAAAAGATATCTGATACCAGGGAAAGATGAGACATTACCATGGGGGCATTACTCTATTAACCCTAAAATAAATGTTTATGATGATGATCAAGTAATGGATTGTTTATAGAGTTCAAAATTATTATTTTAAATTTAAATTATTTACATAAAATTGTTTTCTTTTTTTTTTTTTTTTTATCATAATTTAGTATAATTGTAATATAATAAAACTACTTGTTTTATATAAATTAGTATGTATAAGCGTGTCTGATATTATGAAGTTTGATCAAATTGGATAGAAATTTACGTACGACTATGGATTAAAAATGAAGATGGAATATATAAAATGCAGTCTGATAATAGATGAGAGATATATGGATAAAATAATTCTACAAACTGTTTTGAAAATATTTTTAAGACCAAATTGGATAGAAATTTACGTACGACTATGTATTAAAAGATGAAGATGTAATATATAAAATGCATTCTGATAATGGATGAGAGATATATGGATGAAATAATTCTACAAACTGTTTTGACAATAATATAAATTTTTTGAGTTGGATATTATATAGGTGAGTCTAAAAGTTACTTTAATAATTTTTTATTATAATAATGTTTTTTCTTATATATGATTTTAGATCGATTTCAAACAGATGGGAATAATATTTAATCAATCCGGAATCAATCAAAATTTTTATATAAACCTATCATATAGATAAGAAGATTAAAAGTGATTGTTTAAAAGGAGAAATATTAGATTGAAACCCCACTTATCCAGCCTTAAAGCTTAATATAAAACGAAACTTTTATACAAATTTTCAGTTTCATAGAAGGCATCATGAGAATAGCACTTGTAGATATTCAAGGAATTATCTTTGAGGATATATTTTATCCGAAAGAATTGTCTATACTGATTGGAAAACATATTACTAGTTTTCTGTTTAAACCACCAGTACCCTTCCACACATTGAGTTCTAAGGATAAGAGAACTAATAATTATGTTGAAAAATATGTTCATGGAATAAAATACGACTCTGGTGATATTGAATATAATGAAATTAATAACATACTGGAAAAATATTTATTAAATTCAGCAGACTGCATATACGTCAGAGGTAGTCAAAAACTAAATTTTTTAGAAACCAAATGTCGAGAACTTGGAATTTCGACAAATATTTACGATGTTACAAAATATGATGGAACCCCCTGTTGTACTGACGTCTTTCAACCTGTATTCACTCAATGTTTCAACCACGCTTATGGAAAATATATGTGTACTCAACATAATGTAAATTGTTTAAATAATTGGTTAAAAAATGTTGTCTTACCATTTTAAATATATATTTTTTAATAAAACAAACTTCTTATTATTATATTTTTTTATTCTTTAATCCTATAATCACCCTAATGATTTTTAATAGTGGTATAATGCTTATCAATATATTACTCTTAATATTAATTATTTCAAACATGGCTACTCAATATCAAATTATGGGTGGGGTTTATTAAATATTTATCAATTATATATTTTTATTATAATGTAATTATTTCATAATAATAGTTGTGGGGCTAATTAAATAATCATCAATCAGAACGAAGCAATGGGGGTAGTAAACATCAAAAAATAATTAAATAAATACAAAATGGGTGGGGTTTATTAAATAATAAACAATCGGAAGCGGATAATGGGGCACTTGTAATTAAGTAATTAAGGGTCGGAGATTGTCAACCAATCAGAATCAAGCAATGGGGCATTTGTGACAAAAGTTGGTAGCACTATAAAGTTGGTAGCATGTAAAGTTGGTACGATGACAGCGAAGTGCGAAAAAAAATTCAAAAATATACAAAAAGAAGAATTGGCTGCTTGCGTCGAATGTAAAAGGTCAAAAGTTGGTAGCACTGTAAAGTTGGTAGCATGTAAAGTTGGTACGATGTCAGCAAAGCGCGAAAAAATTCGAAAATATACAAAAAGAAGAAAAGAGGGTTGGCTGCTTGCGCCAAACGTCAAAGGCCACTCGAAAATTGACAGTTGTCTGCTAGCAGTCAACCAATCAGAACCAAGCAATGGGGGATTTCTAATTATTAAGTAATTAAGGATTGGAGATTGTCAACCAATCAGAACGAAGCAATGGGGCATTTCTAATTATTAAGTAATTAAGGGTCGGAGATTGTCAACCAATCAGAACCAAGCAATGGGGCATTTCTAATTATTAAGTAATTAAGGGTCGGAGATTGTCAACCAATCAGAACCAAGCAATGGGGCACTAGTAATTAACAAGTCATTAATAATAATTAAGAGGCGGAGTCAGGCAGCCAATCAGAACGAAGCAATGGGGCACTAGTAATTAACAAGTCATTAATAAGCAATTAAAGGGCGGAGTCTGTCAGCCAATCAGAACCAAGCAATCAGGTTAAAAGTGAAAGTGGGTGGGGCCGGGTGGGGCTATGACGTCAGACGACCTTGAACGGTAACAAAATTCGCTTTTCGGACCTTCATAAGAAAAAGCATGGGATTTTGGGCTCGTTCTCTTGTAGGTCCTTTACTGACCAGTGCGTCAGTGGGTGCACGATTCTGTCCTGAAAAGTAATCCAGCTCATGTAAAATCCGAGGGAAAGCGATTTACTATTTTAAACGCAGGAACTGATACTGGATTTTTGGAAGGATGTTACTTGTTACTAGACTCTTCGAATACAGACCTTGACTATCACAAAAGTATGAATGGTGACCTTTTTAAAAACTGGGTTGTTAATCAACTCATTCCTGCTGTATCTGTATTTCAAGAAAAATGTGTGGTGGTCATGGACAACTGGCAATACCATTCAGTTCAACTTAACAACAGTTTTTTAGCAATAAAAGCGATGTTGCAGGAATGGTTGACTAACAATAACTTTACGTTTGACACAAAAATGACAAAGAAACAACTGTACTCAATAATCTTACTTTATAAAACTGACAAAAAGACATATGTAGTGGATGATATTTTAAGACAACGAGGACATTAAGTACTTCGACTACCACCATACCATTGTCATTACAATCTAATAGAACTGCAAATGGGGTATACTAAGACATATTATAACAAACATATAACATCTACTTATTTTGACCAGGATAAAGTTAAAAATACTTGAACGGAAGCATTGACTAAATGTACACCAGACATGTGGCAAAATTTTTGTAGATATACAGACGAACTTATTACGGCAGATTGGACTACTAACATGGAAAACTCCTCACATGACAATATTCCTCCTTTAACTATTTCATTGGAGGAATCAGATTCTGACAATTCCGATTTTGGATTTGATAGTGACTCTGATTCTTCCAGTGAAATAATGGATATACAAATAAACCGACAACATTAACACGTTATATCTAAATCTGCATCTGTATTTGTTTTTATTTGCTTTTATGTAATTTATTATAGTTATTTATGATATGAGTGTTAAAAGTGAGGTTTTATTTTGTGAGTGAAAACGTTTGTGAAATGAGCGGAGCGAATTGAACAATTTCACGAACAAAATAAAATCACTTTTAACACAAATACCATACAATGTTTTTTGTACAACTTCCCTATTTTGATAATGAAACGAGCGAATTTTCAATGACAATGAACCAAACCGTGTTAAAGGTAAACTAAACCGTGTTAAAAGTAAACTTGTTTACATGGCAACGTGTTAAAAGTATTTTTAACACGCTGCTATGTAAACAATCGTTTTTAACATTGTTTGCTATCATTAAAAGTGTCACTTTTAATGACAGTTGTACAAAAAAATATTTTTTTCATTGTATCGGTTTGAAACAACAAATCTTAATTTTTCTAAAAAAATTGTTTTATAAGGAACATTATCAAAACATCTGCATATTTAAGTCAAATGCGACACCTCCTGAGGCGGACCAGGAAAATCAAATTTGTACTGGAGTATAGTTTCCTTAATTAACCCATTGAATGTGAAATTTTATTACTGATAAGTATAAATATTTTAATAAACTTTAATAAATCCTTTCTATTTTAAAACAAAAAGGTGAGTTAATGGTCAAATTTACAGACGTACCTACATAGGTAAGTAACAAGATAAATCCATAGCTTGAATAAATTCCAACACAGTAATTGGAACGATCATTAGCATTGCAGACAATGCCATTCCACAAATTGATTATATTTAGTTAATGATATGAGGACATTTCGATCATTATTACTGACTGTTATTCATAACCCATTAGTGTAATTGAGCCTATTGAATTGGATATTAGAGGTAACTTCATGCATCTTAATAGAGTGTTTGTACGCGACTGCATTACAACTTAAACTAGAAATTATGAATGGAATTAATGCATTTAGTTGATTTTAGATAATACAAAGATATATTGTATTAATTTCAATATTCATTGATTTATAACAGCTTCAGTGTATGCGAGTATAATAGAAATGTAGTTTGACTTCTACAATGGTAATATATAATCCTGTGATGATAAACAAAGTCTATTTGAGAACTTACTTCTTTATACTAATCACATAAAATATTATTTAAAACCATGATGGTCTATATCAATACTGGTGATGACCTTCTTATAAAAAAATTGCAATGCTGCCATTTGTTAAAAGTAATGTTAAGTTCAGGAAAAGTAGGCAAAAAGTTGAATTTATTTAGCCGATAATTGTTGTAAATCCATAATATAAAATATTAAATAAATGAAACACTCACTTAAAAACCTACACTATTATATTAAACTAACGACATGTTTCGACGCACAGTGTCTTCTTCAATAAATACACAAAAATTAATCGCGATCCTATTGAAAAATACCACAAACAAATTAAACAACCCTAGAAAACAGTAAAAGTATAATCAATGAAAAAGAGTGTAATAGATTAACAGTCATGAATCCTCAACCTCCAAACTTATAGTCCCTATTCATACTAAGTACATTAAATAGGTTACCCAATACGTCCTGTAGTATCATTTTTATCAGCACCATCGTATAAACTTTCAAAAAAATTTATGTATGTCCTTCTTAACCAAATAGACTTTAAACCTAATTTTTTAGTTAAAAATTCTTATAATTTAATTGATAAACTAAAAAACGTGACGATTCCAACGAATCCAACCTTAATAAGTTTTGATGTAGATTTCCTTCTTTACCAAATAACGCTTTGCAGTTTTTTTTACTAATTTCAATGCTTGTGATGCCAAATTTAGTTAAGCTTGGTCATATTGTCGGCTTTTCCTCGTAAATCAGTCGAAGTACAAGGTTCTTCCTGTTTTTTTTTTTCGTTTAGCTGCAATTAGAAATTTATCCATAATTACAACGTAGAAAATATTAAGCGTTAGAGCAGAAAATTTTTTTGTTTACTTTTAACTAACTGTAATGCAAAAGCGACACCTGTAAACGATGACGTTTGACGTCTTTCGCGAAACATCGTCCTCTGCTGCTCCAAGCACATATGACTATACCAGCTGAATATACAGTGTTGTTTAGTCTAATTTTAATTTCCCAGGTTGAGTATTTAATTCTCGTAATACAACGCAGGGCGCAAAATTGTTTAAAATAAAATGAGAGTATGATAATCGCTAATACAAACATTCACATCTTGATTTATGATATACATTTTGAGGTGAATTATACTGTGTATAGAGTAAAATAGTTGACCAAGAATATAAATTAATCAGGTCCTAACCTTGAAAAAAAAAGATTGATATTATACTTTCTTTTAAACAATTTAATTGATGCATATCCTGTTTAAGCGCACAAATATGTTTTGAAATTTTAATTTTTCATCGTGACAAAGTTTTACCACTTAAACGGTAGTTCTATTTTTTTGTAGTTTTTTCTCAAATTGTGTTTTGTTTATTTTTTTTTTATATCATTAAGCAATAAATAGCATATTCTATTAAAACATAAAATCAAATAACAAAAGGTATCTTGTTTTCATACAGTGAGGTCCAAAAGTAACGGATAAATTCATTTTCTCCGTTAATAAGCGTGTAAAAAAAATCTTGAAACACGTCAATTTATAAATTTAAAATGACACTAAAAAACCACACCCCACTTCAAACTCCTTCCCAAGGGAGCACCCCATTTTTTTAAATGGCATGAGGGGTCATGTGATACCTCGTATGAAAGAGCATTTAATTGCCTATTTAGCAATGTAAAAATTTTTAGATTTTATTTTGTTATTTTCAAGAATATTTGATTTACAATTTTGGAATGTGTTATTTAAAATCTATTGAAACGTGTCGTATTGATATACCAAGCATGCCTACTAGATTATTTTATTATTAGAAAATTTAACTGTAAACTACCTATTACAGTATTAAATATTGAATTTTCTGGAAAATAAAAAAAATAAATTTAATTTACAATTTCGGAATGTGTACCTGAAACGTGTCGTATTCATATACCAAGCAAGCCTACTAGATTATTTTATTATTAGGAAATTTAACTGTAACTACCTATTAAAGTATTAAATATTGAATTTTCTTAAAAATAAAAAAATTAGATCTAAAAATTTTTACATTGCTGAATAGGCAATTAAATGCTCTTTCAGACGAGGTATCACATGACCCCTCATGCTATTTAAAAAAATGGGTTGCTGTCACCCCTTGGAAAGGGGTTTGAAGTGGAGGGTGGTTTTTAAACGTAATAAAGTGTTATTTTAAATTTAAAAAATTAATGTGTTTCAGGATTTTTCTTTTACACGCTCATTTACGGAGAAAATGAATTTATCCGTTACTTTTGGACCTCAGTGTATATTGATAATATAATTTAAGATACACCTTTGCAACGTAAGAGAAATTAATACAATGTAGAGCAAAATAGTCGACCATGAACATAAATATATCAAGTCCTAAACTTGCAGAGAAGATATAAATTATATTATTTTCTAGACAATTTCACTGATGCGTATCCTGTTCAAACTTAGTTACAAAAGATGTTAAAATTATCCATCCAATAATCACCATGTTAGCAACTAACTGAAACTTCACCGACTGTGTCTTTATTACAAACTGTAGTGATCTGTAAAATTATAAATATATATTTATACAGTTAGTTCCATTTTGGACAAATTTTAAATTAACAGCGTCTAAAAATAAAACACAAAACAGAAAGAGACTAGATATATCTGTCGCGAGTTCCACACTGATTTATTAAAAGCAAAACAAAACATTTTCTCAGTTTCTTAACACTACAACTTCTTTAATATATTCAAAGATGTTATCTTGCATACCTGCACTAAGATAATAAAGCTCTACTTGTTGTTAGTAGGAGAGCTGGTAGACATTAGGTATTTGAGGAATTAAGCCTTATATTTCAACTATAAAACTAACCTTGAGGAATCTTAATTTTTTTATGTTTTTAAACTAAACATTTAAAGGTTAAACAATATTTTTCCAGGATATTATTACAAATACAAAACACCGAAATTAGTTCGGACAATGGCTACACATGTCGCAGGTTTTTCGCCAAAACTGCTGTTATTATCAAAACTCAATACCAAATGAGACAATAGTGTGACAATATTAAACAAATTTAAAAACTAAACCATGTGATTTTAACCCTAAATTTTGTACACTCAGTTGTACTTATTTGTGTGACGCATTTTGAAAACTTAAAAACATTTTCTATACTGTTTGGTGAAAAGCGAGTGTGAAAAATTCGTTAGAGTCCTATGAAAGATTGTAACGTTAAAACGTTTTAAAGGGTGTTATTCCCTTAGCTAGCTCACTAGGTCGTGGGTTATTTTTAAGAGTTTTACCAGTCCCTCCCAAATATAAAATTCAGTTCGCTTTAGTACAAACTTAACAAATTATAAAACCCGTTTTAAATGATTTGTTTTAAACTAAAGGGTTAAAAAAAACAATTTATACTGAATATTAAACGTGGTTTAATTAGGTTTTTTAGGAATTAACTATTCTGTTATCTTATTAAATCCTGGAAACTCTTAGATCTGACGTAACGGTATTGATTCTACTGTTTCCAATAGTCATGACAAAACTTGGGATTTATAATCCTTTTACTTCTATTTCTTCACAAAATGGCAGGATTTAAACCAAAGACGATAATATTGAAATATCTTGGGTAGACCTCTTTAAACAAATTGGTATGAACCCCTAAGGATGAAATGAATAATGAGAAATCGATTTCTTACCAAATTTACAATAAAGTAGAATCAGTTTCTACCCAAATCCGATTTTTCCATTTTATTGAGTGTAAATTAATTCTTAAATCACGTGTAAAAACCGGCCCTTAGTTTGATGATAATCAGAAAAAAACTTATGTTTGGCGAAAGTAAATAAATCCTAAATAAAATATTTAAACATTATTAAAATCGACTTAATTGTATTTTAAAAAGGTAGGCATAACAATAACAGAAACCAACTCGTTCTGTCTCCAGAATTCTTAATCATACTGTAACACACATCGCTTACGGCACAATTTTGAACCACAGCTATTAAACTAAAAAATTCTCACCTCTATAGGAAGTTCAAAGGTACTTTACAAGCATCGCATTTGTCAAAAGAATTATTTTGATAACTGAAGGGAGTCAGAAAAAAAGTTCAGTTGCATAAAGAACCTTTTAGTGTAATACGTAGCTTTATCAATGAAAAAATAATCATCAATACCAAATTTTACTCTTTTGCTTGTCACAAACGCATGGGTATAGTAAGTCACGTGATTTTGGATATGCCAATCGTGACGTGACGACGAACTACTACTTACACGCATTTTAAATCTTCTCGGCAGATAGAATGCCCCACCAAGTTGATCTGTCTCTTTTCAAATATTTTAACTTTCCTTGTTAAAAATTGAGAATGTTTAAAAAAATCGGAAAGTTATTGGTTTTACCTCGATTTTCGAAAATCGAGTTTTTAGCAGATTTCCACGTTTTAAGGTCTGGGAAACCTTCCTGACTATTTCTACGGTGATGTCCGGATGTCTGTATAAATGTGTGTGTATGTATAACTTTATAACTTATAACTTTTGAATGGCTTGACAGATCAAAACAAAATTTGTAGCGTTTGAAAAGGTTCCATTCAACTTAGACATCCTGAAACTTTGAAGTCATTTGTTTAAGTATACCTACTCCGAGAAATAAAAAAAATATACGTTGTTTTAAAAAAAAACTTTTTGGTTATTGCACCAATCAATTCCATAACGTAATCAGCTCTTAATATCAAGTAATGATGTCGAATGCCGTTTTAAAAATCAAAGTCGGTTGATTCGTTCGTGAGATATCTTTAAAAAATTTGACATAAATTGTTTTTTCATAATAACTTTGGGATTTTTAACTGCGACCATCGATTACCGCTTTGAACATCGAAATCACTGAACACGTTAATACGTTATAGCTTTTCAAAAAGTTTTTTTTTTAACTCACGAAGATTATAACAGCACAAAAAATACCTTCCTGTGCACGAGGCGCTTAAAACAGCAAAAATATACATTTTTAGTGTCTGAAATTAGCAAGAAGTTGCAAGGATGGCCTGCAGGGTCAACAACATTTGGATTTGTTTTAGTATTTTAAGCACCTGTTAAGTTAAAGTCACAACTAAATAAGCTGGCTTATTTTTTTACACTTTGAATATTTGTCATTAAAATATATATTTATTAAATTCCTTTAATTTTTTCAAAATGCATGTTTGAAAATGAAAGGTTTTATTTAGCCCTGCTACTCCACAGCCTGGTCTACGTTAAGTTGGTCTAGGAGTGCTGTAGGACAAGTTTTTAGTTTGCCCTAAATACCTACCCAAAAATATTTACCAGCTCTTGAGCTACACTGAAAAACGAAATGAACGCAAAAAAGCGTTACATAGAATATACCTTACTTCTGCGGTCAGCATATTAGAAACATACTCACAGGCTCATATATGCGAACTTATACGCATAGTTGTTGGATTTATTATTTTACTTATAATTTTAAGATAAAAAAGTGATTTAATAAGCAAAAAGAAATAAAAGGCAAAAATTATAATATCTACTTAATTTTATGAAAAATCAAAAAATTAAAAAACAAAAAACTAAAAAATGGAATAATCATTTTAATGTTGGTCAGTTCCATGCCTGCCAAATGTTTTTAGTGTTACCATTTTTAGTTGAGGGTTTTGTAACCTACAAAGCGGCTAAATTGCTTTGATGTATGAACGTTAAAAAAGTGAAAGAACAAGCCACCAGTTTATTCTATATACTTACTACTTACTACTACAAAAAGCCTTTCCTGCTGCTTATGCGAGACTAGTGTGTAAGAAAGAAAGAGGACATGCTATCACTTTCATGCGGATAACCTGACTGGCTGGTACGTAATAATATTTTAGAGTTAATATGTTATGCATCTTCTCCTTGGTCATTCCCGGATTGCCACATCTAGTTTTTTTTAAACAGAATTTTACGCAGGTATTGTCAAAGTTTGTCGTTTTGTTAATGTATGATGTAGCTTCAATATAATAATATTCTTTTATATTCCAGAATAATGGCGGCGAGCATTTAGGTTTCGTAATTTTTTTATAAAAATAAATAAATAAATAAATAAGTAAATAAATAAATAAAATACTTTAAAATTATTTGTTAAATTTAGTATTAGTTTCTTGTAGTTAAACTGACACTTCCGTTACCTTAATGTTATTATCACATGCGATGATAGGGTAATTTTATATTTCATAATACTTATGTTCAGTATTATATTTAACAAGGTAAAGGTACGTTGAATCTCCAGGTGGGCTTGGATCGTTTAATTTTTTTTAGAAAGTTTTTATATTTTCGCCGTGTTCTTTGTCTCTTTGTCATTCCGTGGAATTTTGTAATCGAATTTAAACCTATTTCCCGACTACCTAGAGCTCTGAAATTTTCAGGATAGCTAAGAACTGGATGACAATGCATGTTTCAAGTGTGTTTAGGCATATAAATAGATTTAGAAATTTATACTGAATTGTTATTAAATTAAATATGTAAACATATAACCATTTTGAAAAACTTCATATAAGTTTGGCGTGGCCTATTTGGATAAGCGCCTGATTGTGACAATTCTGTTGGGAATGTTGGGTTATCGTAATGGGATCGATCTCGCGACAGAGAAGTTTTTTCTTTTTTTTTTGTTCTTACATGTGAAAGTAACAAAATAATTTATATAATAGTAATATGACCTATAAATCAGTAAAAAAAACTTTCTACTATAAAAAGTTCTTTTTATAAATTGTGATTATTTATTTTTACGTTAAATACGAATAAAAAAAAACGTTGAATTTTTAGACGGAAGTTCGTCAGTTTGAGGTGGTCTGTGAGAGTTAAACTTTGTGGTGTATCTAAACAGACCCTTGGGTCTGGCCCATTTTCGTCAGAAAGTGTGACGTACTACCATATAGTTTATACGGAAAGTTTATTTTATTGTAATTATTTATTATTTATTGTTATGACTGCTATTTGTTAATATATTGGTTATTTGTTTTCTATTGTTAACCTCATCTTACAAGTTGTTACGTGGCCTCTAGTAATTAGTAGAACTACCGCTTATCATAAAACAATAAGGGACACCTTAATTCCCCCAAGCATGACATTATTCTCTGTGTTTAACTTAGATTGAATCATTTTTTCAGGATTATTAATTGTTGTTATTATAATTTTGTATACAACAAAATAAAAGTAAAAAATACATTCATTATTTTTTGATTAACTTTAATGTAAGTTCAGAAGAGGTGACGTGATTATTATATATATATATATATATATATATATATATATATATATATATATATATATATATATATATATATATATATATATTTATTTATTTTATATTTACTGTCATTGTGACAATTTTAAACCACACTCTAAGAGGATATGGTTGAAAGATTTATTACTTAAATTGTTTAACCTTGTCTAATACAAAAAATAAATTACATATTTGAATTAAGAATTTGTATGGTTTTGTCATTTCCTAAACAAGGAAATTTCCGTAAAATGTTCTTTTTAGTTGGAGACAAATCTTGATTTTAATTAAGCGAAAAAAGATTGTTGCGAAAAACGAGTAAAGCAAAGTGAAGTACTCCCTTGTTGCCAGCAATTTATCTCTATTAAGCGCTGAAGATAGAAAAAAATAACATTTGATTATAATCCTGTGACTAGCAGAGTCATAAATTAATATTACTTGAGGTAAAAAATTAGGAAAAGTTAAATAAATCTGACAATCTAAAAAGCGGCGACGGCAAATGCCGGAAAATTGATGATGACGGAAAATTATGTGAATAATATTTTCTTATTGTTGTTTTTTTGTTTATTAAGTATATTTTGAGTGATTGGGTAGTGTTTATCGCTGCATACCATGTAGAACTGTTTTATGTACTTGCATATCAACTGTTTTAAATACTTGAGTTTATATTTTTTATTAACCGACTACAAAAAAGGAGGAGGTTCATAATTCGACCATATTTCTTTTATGGATTTTACCAAATATCTTCGGTATTTATAATCTGATTTGAAAAATTTATTTTGTATTCACAAGAGTAGCGTGTCCATTTGGTCCCATAGAAATTTGTTTAAGGTCTGGTGATCAATGTGGAAGATATTTCAGAAAATACCACAAAAATCAACAGAATAAGCGCTGCAGTTAAGTTAATAAGTTAATAATGTTGTATAACATAAAAACATAATAATTAGCCCGTTACGGTCTCACTCTAAAGCCTCGTTTCACAAGGACAAAGAATGAGCATTTAATCAACACGCTTGCTCACTGCGGGTAGGTGATTTCAGACAAGTTAGTCCACTTTTCATTCCTTCTTCGTACGTGCATGGTGTCTCTAGGTGTTAGGCAATTTACTTATGTCTCCAAACAGTACATGTCGGAATTGTTGGGGATTAAAGTCAGTACCTCTTGCACGGTATTCGAAAGGTTTTGAAGATAGTACACTCTCAAATTAGCACCCACGTCTGACAAAGCCAAGTAACAACTAAAAAGGATAAAATAACCACTTCAAGCCGACTTCCTAGTGCTTACAATTTTTTTACGAATAAATGCTTTTATTTCTGGCTTTTTAGTGCATTTTTCCTTTTTTTTTTTGAAGGTGGTTTAATTTTCTTAAAAGTCCTTACTATGAAAGGAAAGCAACATTTTTATTAATTTTTTTAGTAGATTTGCTTTTCTTTTTATAATTTGAAGCACCGCTTTCTTATGACGTCTTACGCATAAAGCGGCCGGATCGCTAAAACGTATAAATCCAACGCTACAACAAACCGAATGCATGCCAGTTATACCTAATAAAGCCGGCCGTACACGTAGCGCTGTACCGCAGCGGTGCAGAACCAAGCCGCAGAGGTTAACCGCAAGCGTTTGGGGGTGCACATACACACAGAGACGGTCAGTTACAATCATGGCTCCAATAGGAGTAGATGACACTCTCACAGCTGTTGATTTGACAATACTTGAAAATGTTTAAAAAGGCAGTATCAAAAAAGTTGTTAGGAACTTAAAAGAAAACAGTACAGGCACATTAACTGATTAGGTGGGTTAAGAGAACAGAAGCATACTATTGTAACTACTTAAGATTGGATTAAACATTATATCTACAACTGCTCTCATTGGTGTCTCTTCGCATTCAGAAGTAACAAGATTCCTTGCAACTCCACGGTAATATGAATACTTGAAATATTTAACAGCAATATCATCACAAGATTTTTTCTGTAGCTGATATGAAAGTTGTAAATTCTTATCACTACCATATCTTTTACCAGCATCACAATCATACCCTCCATAAACAGGTCCGATTTATATATTTCAATCAGCTCTTCTAAACCTTGGTTTTGTTTCTTCAATAACATTAAAAAAAGCAAAGAAAAAATAACATTACACTCGTACTCTCTACAAAAATGGATCCATTTATATTTTTCAATCTGCTCTTCCAAACCTTAGGTTGGTTCCCTAAATGAAATTTAAAAAAATCATATAAAAAAATAACTTATTAAAGGGCCACTTGTTTTTCCAATGTTGATTTTAGACCGCCAAAGTGAGCCCCTTTCATTCACCCATACTTTGCGATCTGCTCACTTCTTGCTGTAGAAAATATGAGTTCTCAATTCTGTCTGGCTAATCGCCTGTGATCGGTTTTATTGCTGGCGTTTTATCGCACTTGCTGGCACGTAATCCGCGGTCAAACCCGCGATGACGTTTGCGCGACAAACTGCTGCGATACACCGCTTCTAGTATTGTTGGCCTTAGTTATATTATTGCTGTTTTATGGTTATACCTAAAGAGCGTTAAAAATGCTATGTCTTTCCTCCTTAATCCATCCCGGACTACCAAATCTTGTTTTTCTTATTCATTCTTAACTGCATCAAAAGATTTATTATATAATTATAGTTCATAATATTGTATAAATTTCTTAAAAATCTACATAATTTAAAAAGTACGAATTTTATTTTGTGTTAACAAAATTTGTAAGTGGAAGTTTAAATAACAAACTGAATGAAGTATAAAAATACATTTTTTTATGCTTATGGATTTTTTATAGAACACTTTACAAATTCTCGTTTAGGGATTTAGATCGAGCGTGAAAGCTTCCCTCGGAAAATTAAGGCCGAAACGGATTCAGTAAGCGATACAAGAAGATATTCAATTTTTGGAATCACTCACGTAGTTTATTATAAGAAGCGAAGATTCACTGACAGCACAATCTTTAAAGGAAATTTAAGGGGTGGTAATAGGTAATATTTAAACTCTATATGCAATCCAGCAAGAACAAGACTCTTTTGATAAAGAATAATGAAGTGAAGTGCTCTGAATTCTAAATACTATATATCTAAAAAAGAGGATAAAATTTGTAAGACTTGTAGCAGAGGTGCTATGTTTTTATAAAAATGCTTTTAACAATTTTCACTTAACAAAATTAGATTATATTATTCTAGATTACTGTAAGATTGATCTTTACCTAAAGTCCATAAAGATTCGGCACTGACAGATAACTTACTGTAGGGGAAGGTATTTTAAAACAAATACTTCATTATTTTTATTGGATAAAATAGAAAATTATAAGAAAATAATCAGTCTTTCTTCTTTTTGATAATGATCAGTTTTAAGTCAAAATAACAATTCCCCTTAAGAAAAACATTTTTAGAAAGACCTAACTAAATCCCTGTCTTTCCCCCCACCAAGAAGGAGCTCATCCTTGGGTAAGGTGGTGTCATCGTAACCTTTATAAATTTGACAGAAATAGATAGCTTGATCGTCGTTATCTTCTAGTCCAGCACGGCTGCAATGCGCCCATTTACTACATGTGACCCATCCTTCATCAGATTCGGAGTACAATTCCTGACAATACAAATATTCTGTGTCTTCTGTCTCAGTTTCCAATTTTACATCTGCTTTGTTAGATTTTTTTTTTGGTTTTATAGTCTTTTTATTTTTGTTTTTCTGCACCTTCTTATCTCCTTTTGGCTTTTTACTTTGTTGTCTTTCTTCTAATTCAGCTTTATACGGAGAAGTTATTATTATGGTAGCTTTTTCTCGACTTATCACCTGTCTCTGTCTTTTCTGTGCCATGCCTAGATAAAGCATTAATTGTTTTGGGCTAACCAGATTTGTAGCATTCTTAAAAAACCTAAATGATAAAATTTCTTTTTAATCACTTTCCCACTTATTACCACCCTGTGTTCTTAACTTATGGCACAGCTGCACTAATTCTGTAACGTTTTTAACGGTCAAACATATCTGACTTCATAACTGACCAATGAGATGGCGTGTTAAGAATCAGACGATTAGGAGAGAGACGCTATTAAAGAGCTTAGCAACGAATTTTTCAGGGAGTTGGGGCGTAGCTTTCGAAGTCATAACTGCTCTGTGAGAGTGAATTCCAATTTTGGCGGTTTTTTTACCTTGAGACGCTTAAAATAAAAAGTCTTTTAGCGTTTCTAATGAAGTTAAAGTCAGTTTAGAGTGATAGTTAATGGTTCTGATGAAAAGTTATCGATAATAACCGATGTTTGAGGCTTATAAGTAGCTGAATTTTGCCGCATTACCGAAATTATGTTTTTATGTTTTACATCATTATTTACATATTAACTTAACTGCCGAGCTTATTCTGTTGATTTTTGTGGTATTTTCTGGAATATCTTTCACATTGATGACCAGACCTTAATCAAATTTCTATGGGACCAATGGGAATCTTTACTCTTTTGAATGCAAAAAGAATTTTTCAAATCGGTTTATAAATACCGGAGATATTCTTAACTGCCGAGCTTATTTTGTTAATTTTTGTGGTATTTCCTGGAATATCTTCCGCATTGATGACCAGACCTGAATCAAATTTCTATGGGACCACACGGACGCTCTACTCTTTTGAATGCAAAAAGATTTTTTCAAATCGGATTATAAATACCGGAGATATTCGGTAACATATATAAAAAAATATGGTCAAACTGAGATCCTTCTCCTTATTTACTGGAATATCTTTCACATTGATGACCACACCTTAACCAAATTTCTATGGGACCAATGGGACACTCTACTCTTTTGAATGCAAAAAGAATTTTTTAAATCGGATTATAAACACCGGAGATATTCGGTAACATCCATAAAAAAATAAAATAAAAATATGGTCGAATTGATAACCTTCTCTTTTTTGAAGTCGGTTAAAAATGGTGTATATACGTCTGGTTAAGTAGAATAGCATTTATTTGCTAGACTTCGCCAGGTTTACACCCAATACGTTTTTTTTTCATGGTGAATCTTGTAATGTTTATATATTAAAGGCCTTATTTATTTTATTTATTTATTTATTTATAGAAGTCATACCATCTCAGCCCAAAGTCGTGACGGCTGAGAAATAGGAGCAGTGTTCATAACAGTTAAGGCAGCTAAAGATTCTTGGTGCAACTAACCTAAATCTGGAGGCTGACTTATTAGTGGAGAATCTACTACGACTGATGGACGGCTTTTTCCAGGCTGTGCAACTGTACGCTTAGGTGCGATTGATCCACCTGTTACTGCTGATTGTTTGACTGGTGATAGAAGTAAAAGTGACAGTTGTGTGGTTTCTACGGTCGATTGTCTAGAATATACTTGTGCCTGTTCTTCAGGGTTCAGTTCAATGTCAGTTGCTTCAGCAGCAACAAAATCACCGTTAGTGGATTAGTTAGTATTATGAGATAAGATCTTCCATGCTCCAGAAGCATCCAAAACAGTCATGGTGACTGCTCATATAAAATCCTGCCCAAAAAGCTCAGCTACTTGAAATTGGGGCACTACTTGACCGGGGATTGATCTTAGCCATGTAGTAACTAGTACTCTATCATGTCCCAAGTAGGCATTGAATGAACACGAAAATATTTGAAGTTATAAAACGAATGCTACTGAAATAAACATATGACCATACAACTTTAAAATATATAAGTTCTAAAATAAAATACCTCCTACCAAGTGGTACTGAGTAACTTTCCACTAAACACGTTAGATGGCGCTGGCAATACAATTGAAGCAAACTTTGTACGTTGTTTTTATTTAGTTCCCCATCTTACCTCACTACCCCTTCTTTCCCCACCTCCCTAAAACACATTATTAATTACATTGGTTTGTCAAAGGTATTTTATGCTATTATTAATTCTCTTTTAATTTGTAAAGTCTCTTTAAAATTACTAGTTTGAATTGTCAAGAATAATAGTCAATTTAATTTATTCAAGATACAGTTTTGCCCTTCAACTATCACTCGATTAATTTAAAAGATATTTAGGACAAAACAACTGTAAACTCGTAGGTTTTATAATCGACCTCAATCTTTATTAAAGTGACCATTGTACCTACTCAGATTCAATTCTATTCGGTAAACCTGTGACCTGTGACTACAAATAATATCTTACACATGGAAACGTGTCTTATCAATAATAGTACGAGATCCGTCCACTTGAATCTCCAGGTATCTGCTTTTTTAATGAAGCCTAATTTTTATGAATGACAAAAGTGATAGCATAATAAATTACAGTAGAGTTGCGTATAAAAATTTGACCTTAATTACCTTTAATTAAAAATATTATAATGAAGTTTTGTTGATGATTTTCATATTCATGTTTTTCAAGTAAATTTAATGAAGGGAAAAATAGAAATAAAAATGGTTGCCTTCTCTGTCTGCCGCAATCTATGGGTTGTCAGGTCTAAACAGATATATTACTATTAATTATTTACACTTATATGTTTTTTAGTTGAATATTATATAAAATTATAATTTATTATTTCTTTAAACAAAAACACGTGGTTGCCTGAAAAATAAGTGCCGCAAGTAGAAGTGACCATCATTTGAAAAAATATCTTCTTCTCTGGATGACTGTAAGCAGAGACGAAATGTGCGCGCTACTTTGGGTTATAAAGAAAAAATTACATTGTAGTTAAATTGTATTAATATTGAGACAATTATGGGGACTTTAACACAATTTATTCACCAAAATTGTTACAGATTCACTAGAACTGCTGGATAACGTCTAAACAGTTTTACAATCACAATGAACTATTTGAACTACCCTTAACTGCTAAACATCCCCTTATATAATAAAATCGAACATTCTAACATTTTTGAATCATTCTAGCATTTTTAAATGACATGATCTAACTTAATTGCTACATACTAGTCCGATTCATTCGTTCCACTATTCCATCAGACTGAGGGTGCATCGCTGTGGTTCTTGTTTTGTGGGTGCCTAATCCTTGGCAAACTTCTTGAAACAGCTTGCACTCAAAATTACTCCCTTGGTCTGAATGTAATTCTAGTGGTACCCCGAAACGGCTTACGAATTTTTGAACTAAGTATACTATACCTGCTAACGTGGTGGCTTCCTGATTGGGAACTCCGTAGGCTTCAACCCATTTAGTAAAGTAGTCCATTTCAACGAAGATATACCTATTTCTTACATCGCTCTATAGAAGTGGCCCCGATACATCTACAGCAATTCTTTTAAAAGGACTTCCGACCAAGTATTGCTGCATTTCCTCCTTCGGTTTTCGACGCAGAGCAATATTAGCGGCACATGTAGTGCATTTACGACACCAATCTTTAACATCATTAAAGCAATTTATCCAGTAAAATCTATCTCGGACCTTTTTCAGCGTTTTCGTAATACCCAGATGTCCTTCAGAACTATTATTATGTATCTGTTTTAAAATTCTGGTACGGCATTTCTTGGGACCACTATTTGTTTCCTTGTTTCTGTGCCTTTGGAACTTTCTATAGGTCTTTTAAGGAGTCCACCGTCTAAAATGAAAGAGTTCCATTGGGTTCATTATACTTTTAAAGCAGAAGAGAATTGGGATATCTCTCTACACAACGGACGACGGTCCGCTCTTTTCCGTTTCTTTTACAGAACGGAATCGTTTTCTTGTTGCTACTTCATCACAGAGCTCACGTCTTCTGGTTCAACCTTAACCAAGGTGAGTTTTTCCTCATTCTGGTCCACTCGGGTACACTGGGGGCAAGTATTTCTTATATGGCCTAGTTCTCCGCAGTTCCAGCACCTCACTGGACGGCTTCTTTTTGGGAATAACTTCATTAACCTCTTTACTACCGCGTCGACGTCGCTAACGGAATGAATGGCATGGTCGTAGTTACCGGTGTCTTCTCTTTGTCGAGCAACTCCATCTAAGGCCTACGTCACCGCATCGAACTCTAGGGCAATGGTCAAGGCGTCCACAAGAGATCTTAGCCCCGCTAACCGTACAGCCCGTTGCAACTCGGCGTCTCGAAAACCATGTAAAGGTTTAGATCGCCAGGCACTCCAGGATTTCTTCCGCTGCTTTTGGATATACAAACCGTACCATTCTTGCCGCTTCTGCCTCTAATTTCTGAACAGTTTATCAATTTTTCTGCTTCCGGCTCTTTAACTGCACTCGGTACACCGGTTGTAGATGACTTTGGCCATAACGCATCTCGAGACGATTCACCAATACCTCGAAATTGTCAACCTCCCCGTTTCCTCATCGTTCGACTTCTACGTGGCAGGTTTCCATCCTTTCTGCATCTCCGTCACCGTGGTGAATGGTTTACAAATTCACAAGAACTCTGCTGGATAACGTCTAAACAGTTTTACAATGACAATGAACTGTTAGAACTCCCCTTAACTGCTATTACATCTCCTTATATAATAAAAATGAAGATTCTCACATTTTTGAGTAACATGACCTAACATAATTTCTACATACTGAATGAAGTAAGAATATTTGGAAATACATAACTTAATAACAGTCTTTTATCTAAAGGTCCCTTCCTTAATCAGGTATTCCGTTGCAATATTTCAGTGAAATGATGATTTTTAAGCAAATTGAATTTATACATGAAAATGGAATCATATTTGATTAAAAATATTAATCACCTTATTTTCTTAGAAGAACGAATCTGTTTTCTAAATATCTATAGGCTAATTTGAGTAATTGTTTCGGAAATCGCTGTAATATTTAATAAAATAAAAATTTACAAATTAAGGTATTACGTCACGGTTTTTATAATAATTAAGTTGTAAAGTTATTATAAAGATTCTTTTAATAAGATAGATAAAAGGCAACACAATTTTTTAATAAAAAATTACATATACTATACATATGTGCTCTGTCTTCGTCTTCTTTTTCATTTTTTTGTCCTTTATTATAATTATTATCATCTTCTTTTGGTCTTCTAGAATTGTATTTATTTCATCTAAAACGGAAGCATTAATCAGAAACAGACTACTATAACATCACGTGAGTTAAAGTGACCTTACGCAGACTCACGTCACAGCCAAAAAGTGTGCAATGTTATTTTGCATGGTTCGTTATGAACGAGAGTCACACTAAAGTCACCTTATGTACATTACATCACCTCACGGGCCTCATGTGTGATTTCACGTTGTTATTTTCTGCGCTTGCACTTTATTTTTCTCCGTGAGCTCATAGATTTTAGTAGCTTTCAACTGATTAAGTAAAATGGACCAAGTTTTAATAGAAAATGTTCGGGAAAGTCTTTTAGGGTTCAAATTTAATACTTGTTGAGGAAGTTGCCTTCAATTGGTGTCAGCTTCAAACATTTCATTTTCGCATAACATATTATATAGGCAACACGAAGTAAGGACAATAGTGTCAACTTAATCGGGTTTTAAATCTAAACATCTCCGACGAGCAGCTAATCCAAACGAAATTGCTTCCTTATTTAATTTATGCCGTGTATACCAGTACTTTGTTTTACAGCATTCACCAAAACTATGTAACTACCTACACATTCCAGTTTTTCTTCCCATTTGGAACAACTAATTAAGCTATTTATTAAATTCATTCGCCATCGAAATACAAAACACTGAAAACCAATGCAATATTTAAGAAAATTCCATTAGACGTGATAGCAGTGTGTTTCCAAGCGTGATATTACCATAAAAACAAGATGATACGATAATGACGACGTATGAGCTCACGTGACGTGATGGTAGTCTTTTTTCACCTTTACTGTCATCGGTGACTTCTTTGTCTTCAAAGATATTATCATTTGACTCCGATAAGATATCTTTAACTGTCAGTAAAAAGTAAACTTTTTACAACACTGAAAGTAATAACAATGTATTTTTTCTTTTCGCTATTTTAGGTTATGTAACGGTATTTAATTTTCTTGTTTTGGCGGAATAATAACATAAGCTTACACTTTTGGAATGATTCATCGCTAAATTCAATCACTTTTTCTTTTCATTAATGTATTTGTCAACTTTATAATTTTCGAATATGTTACTTTTAGAAATTAACTGCAAATTGTGTCTGCATATTGTTAAACTTTTTTCTAATATATTAATATTTAGACATATTTTGTCTAAAACAATGTAATTCGTTATCACTACAAACTTATACAGGAATATTTGAAATAAATCCAATAGTTTCAGCACTTTCTTTGTATGTGCTTAGACCGATTAATATTTCTTATCAAGATTGTTTACATAAATAATATTTAAAGTTATTACGCCAAGTTGATTTTGTTAATAGGTAACATTGTCATTTTGGTAGTAATATTTATAGTGTGTCTAAAGTTGTATATAATTGCTAAATATAAAATGTTCTTTTGTACTAATTACTAAAAAAATAAAATTGGAATACGTCGTCGTGTCTTAAGACTTCGTCAACTT
>OZ034807.1:48690010-48845010 GCA_964028335.1 Altica lythri
CTTTGATTTTGCTCATTCAGGCTTTCTTTGGTTAAGAAGAGTTTTTACTTTGTTTCTTGGTCTCAGAATCCTTTTCAAATAGACTTTGATCACAAGAACTAAAAAAGTCTTCAGTGAAAAGTTTGTCTCGGAGGAACAAATTATGTCCAAAAATTAATTAGCATTGATTAAATCATCGATTTTACTCATTCAAGCATTCTTTGGTTGAGAAGAGTTCTCACTTTGTCTCTTAGTCTCCGAATCCTTTTCCAAAATTCTTTGATCACACGACCTAAAAACGTTTTCATTAAAAAGTTGGTTAAGAGTTTTTCTTGGAGGAACAAATTATGTGCAAAAATAAATCAGCATTGATTCAAATTTCGATTTGCTCATTCAAGCTTTCTTTGATTAAGAAGACTTCTCACATTGTCTCTTCGTCTCAGAATCCTTTTCAAAAATCACACGACCTAAAAACGTGTTCATTGAAAAGTTGGTTAAGATTTTATCTTGAAGGAAGAACTTATGTCCAAAAATAAATCAACAGTGATTGAATTTTTCTTTTGCTCATTCAAGCTTTCTTTGGCTGGGAAGAGTTCTCACTGTGTCTCTTCGTCCCAGAATCCTTTTCAAAAATCACACGACCTAAGAACGTCTTCATTGAAAAGTTGGTTAAGAGTTTATCTTGAAGGAAGAAATTATGTCCAAAAATAAATCAACAGTGATTAAATTTTTCTTTTGCTCATTCAAGCTTTCTTTGGTTGGGAAGAGTACTCACTTTGCCTCTTGGTCTCAGAATCCTTTTCAAAAATACTTTGATCTCACGGCCCTAAAAAAATTTAATTAGTCGTTGACACTTCTGTGAGGAAGATTAAGATACTTGTTGTTTGGATTATCTTTTCGCTCAATAGTGATCAGAGAAAATAAAAACAGATAAGCAATAAAAGTCAAAGAGTACAGATGAGAACACCGAGCTGTGATCAAATAACTGTTTAATTATTTTCGTATAATTTTCATTTATTTTTGTGTGTTTTACACAAAAAAAAATATTTAAAAATCTTCTGGACGTCAGGAGTAGCTAAAAAAATAGACAATTCTTAGTTTTTGTATTGGAATGATAAGGAATACTTAAAAAACATAACTTTCAACAAAATTATCTTGTTTTTTTTTTTGTTCTCGCCTGATCAAAGTTTGGTTATCTCCGTTCGTATTAGCTTACAATTGAAAGCTGAACTATTTCATAAAATTAGCATCATGGCACAGCGGAAGTGTATTAATTAAAGGAAGGTATGTTTGTCGAACAAGACATTAGGAGACATAGCTAATCAAGAATTGATCAATACTATAATGGGATTGCATTCAATGAGGTTATAGACAATTTGTAATCCCTGACTATAAAAAAAACGTCGAACAAATACCGGAAACATTTCAAGCCTTAGGTTGCTTAAAGGGGTTGAAAGTGCATTTCCACTTTTCTCAGAATTTAGAAATAGTGAGTCAAGATCAAAGTAAATGTTTTCACTAGACCATTATAAAAGATTACTGTTGAATGCTACAGAGAGACATTCCAGATTCTGTTCAAAAGCACAGTTCTACCAAGAGGAGCCTCACAGGGAAGAAAAAACCATTTTAGTGTCTTAGTGAGCTCATTTTAGCAAAAAAATGTTTTTTATGAAGAGTCCGGGAGACTTGCACAGGTGGGAAAGTTTAATCGCCTTTTAAAACTCAACTTTAACTTCGCGCTAACGAAACGTCAAGAGCATGATTGCTAGAGCATAGGAGGCCAATAACAAGCACAGCGCCATTTTATCATTAGTGGGTTTGTTTGGCTGTCAGATTTTTTTCTGAGAGTAGAATTTAATGTCAAAGTAGTATATGCGCGAGAGTTGCACCATGGCGCATGTGGGAGATCTGCTAAGTGGTTCATGTATCTCTTTATAGTGTTTGTATGAGGATATTTGGTGTTTTATTTTACGGATGTAGAAATTTAAAAGTTTAAACATCAGTTTTATCTCTAATAACGACATATTTAATGACTCTAAACGACCAAAAAGGAAGCTAAAGAAAACCTCATCCAATGTTACGAAGAATCATAAGATAAAAAAAACGAAAGATGAATATTAAGAAAAGAGTTTTTGAGAATAGCGATACTGAATCAGAAATTAAAAATGATACTGATAAAACTAATATGTAATATAGTTCAAGAAGACACTAAACGATAAAAAATAATAAAAACCAAACAAAATCCTAAACTAAAACATGGCAAAAAAGAACGTTGCAAGAAAAACTAAAGAAAAGAAAATATTGAAATCTAAACAAGGTTCAAAACAAAAAGCACAAAGAAAGAAAACTGGAAAGGGCAAAAAAATATGATGATATTGAAATCGAGGGTGAAGAAGAAGAAGATGGTATTGTTTTGTTTGCGAATCAGAAGAAATGATGACCATGCGTCTATGTCGATATTGTTCTCCTTGCAGCCTTTAGAGTATTCTTCCACACCTGTACCTATTTCTATTAGAAAATAATTCCAGTTAATGATTGTATTATTAACTTTTGATAAAAAGCAGCTGATTTAAAATAATTCTTAGTTTCATATTTCCTCAAAATTTCATTTGGTAAAGTTCATTCTTAACAAATAAAACTTGCAAGATTTAATTTTAATTGAGCCATACCCTTTTATCTAAAAGCCATTGTTATCAAAACATTTCCGAAGATTTCAGGAACTCATCTAATCTAAGACATACCTACACATATACCTAATAAAATTTTTATTAATTATATATTTTCGTTGACATCATAGTTTAAAAAAAAGTAGGTAAGACGAAAAAAGTATTGTATAGAGAAATTGAAACGCGATTTGAATTTTCTATACTAGAACCAAACTTTGGTGAAAAATGATCAGAAATTCATGAGAAAACTTAAGTTCTGTGATTTTGGATATAAAAATGTAGTATTAGAATACAGTGCTCTATCAAAACTAAACAAAGTTGATATAATGACTGATTGCAGAGTTGGAAACAGTGTAATATAAACTTCATATAATGCAAATATTTGCAGTGGAATAATCAAATATGGATGTGAGTAAATTTGACATTTGGTGGTGGACAAAACAACCATGAAATAAAACAACCTTCTGTTTTTATGACGTGTGATGTCGTTTCGACAAGAATAAAGAACTGGAAACTACAATATACCTACTTCTTGTTTCCTATGAAATATGAAGGACGAGTTCTTCTATTTTGACGATGCCTCTGTGTCACATTTATAGTTGGGTTGTGCACTTCACTTCCACCCCCTTTTCCCAACCACCCGCACGTATCCGACCGGATCCGGACAGAGGGTTTGATCGATAGTGTCCACTTTCAGTGGCGTTGCCAACAGGCAACAGGAAAATCAATTTGAGAATCCACACATATGGGCTATTCTGTACTAGGTACCCTTATCATCAACATTCTCTTTTTAAAACAATACAATTTATACTTTATACGGAAGTAAACTACTCATTTATAGAGATCGTACTTCAGTCAGAGAACGACAAATAATCAAGGCAATATTTTGTGTTTCCCTATAAATATGGATACAAATTAATAATAAGGTGCATTTTTAATAATTTTTGGAAATAGAAGCATATCGATAAAAATCAGTCCAAGATATCAACGAAGAAATATAATATTTAAAGTGTGATAAGATACCTTATTTTGTGCAAAGAGAAACGCTTTAATGATAATAATTGTATAAAACAAGTTTAAATGGTGTCGTGGGACACCAGGTAGGAACTAAGTTCCTTCGGCTAATGTAGAATCGACACATAACACTACTCGCTTGTGTATACGACTGTAACGCCTGCGCACGTCTCATTTAACGGTCAATATATCAAAATCAGTGACATCTTGGCGTTAAGAAAGAAGCTTCTTTAAAATTCAAGGTGAGCTATACATTTATTTTTTCTCACCTTTCCTAACTACTTTCAACTATCAAGATTTTTAAAAATTATATCTCATATTACTTTAACAAAAAAAGGTAAAAGTTAAGAGATATATACAAAAAAAAATTTGCATCGGCCGAGAATCGAACCCGGGCCGCCCGCGTGGCAGTCGAGCATTCTACCAATGAACCACCGATGCTACGTATAATAACTTCCAGAATACGTTTGATGCACGTCTCATTTAACGGTTTTTCGTTACGGTTTTACTATTACATTTTTTTCAGTTCAGTCACGCAGCAAAATCCCTATCTCCTCCAAGCCTGCCGTAAGGAACTTAGTTCCAAAAACTAAATTGTCAATCTATAGACTAAAGAAGTGGCGCTATTAGGTGGCGCTAATCAGGGATAATGGAGGTGAGGTTTAGTTGTCAAAAACGTTCATTTAAAACAACAACACAACGTGAAAATAAACTTGGAGTCGATTTTTGTGTTAAATAATAATTTTTAAAGTTTAGTAAAAACTGTTTTTTCTATTTGCTTAAAATCACTCTTGTTATTTTAGCTGATTCTAAAAACATCCATGCACTTCTTTTAAAACTGGGGTTAAACATTTACACTTTTTTAAAATCTTTTTGTGAATATGATTATTAACGAAAAACTACCTCCATTTATTAGTTCTGTTATAAGCTGATCTATGCTAATGCCAGTAGGAGGAGCGAGAGTAGCGAAATTGTCAAATGATTGTCAAAATGGAATGATAAAACGTCACTTTCAGTTTTTTTACTCACTTAATCCAGTTTCAGTTTTTTCCAACAACCATAGTTGTTTCACTTAGTTTAAATTAAAGTTTTATAAAATTACTAGCTGACCCGTCGGACTTCGTACCGCAAATCATTTATGTCATTCTTCAATTTTTCGTTTTTTTTAATTTATTTTGATTTTATCGTTTTCATCATATTTTTTCGTTAGTTATCAGGTTTATACCATTTTGTTTTCGTTTTATTTTGTAGTTTATCGGTAAAATATATAAGATGCATAACAATACTTAGGTAATTTAGTAAGAATTTCTCGTTTAAATATAAGTGATGTTAACTGCGCCACCTTACGGTGGCGTGATATAAAGTAATCAAATAAGTAGTGGTTGCTCGTTTAATGGAAGCGCCATCTGCTAGTAACTTCCATTAATACGAATATCATATTCATCTTTCCCATTAAAAATACATCATCATACTGATTTTCATGACAATCGGTTGAACGGGGCGGAAGTCGATACTTTACAGCGCCGCCTGGTAGCAAGTTACATCAATGGGCATAGCATATAAAGTTTCTTCGTGGAAAAATATATGTACATACCAATTTTAATATTGATCGGTCAAATAGTTTCTGAGTCTATCGATTTCATACATACAAACATCCTTTTTTATATATATAGGTAGATAAGGATTGCTCGTTTAAATATATGTGATATTAACTGCGCCACCTTACGGTGGCGTGATATAAAGTAATCAAATGAGTAGTGGTTGCTCGTTTAATGGAAGCGCCATCTGGTGGTAACTTCCATTAATACGAATATCACATTCATATTAACCATTAAAAATACAGCATCCTACTGATTTTCATGACAATCGGTTGAACAGGACTGAAGTTGCTACTCTGCAGCGCCACCTGGTGGCGAGTGGCATCAATGAGCATAGCATATTCGTTTTCTCCGTGAAAAAATACATATACATACCAATTTTCATGACAATCGGTTGAACAGGACAGAAGTTGCTACTCTGCAGCGCCACCTGGTGGCGAGTGGCATCAATGAGTATAGCATATTCGTTTTCTCCGTGAAAAAATACATATACATACCAATTTTCATGACAATCGGTTGAACAGGACAGAAGTTGCTACTCTGCAGCGCCACCTGGTGGCGAGTGGCAACAATGAGAAGTATCCTATGTCCATCTCCTGGCTCTAAGCTACCTCCCTACCAATTTTCAGCCAAATCTGTTCTGCCGTTCTTGAGTTATAAGTGGTGTAACTAACACGACTTTCTTTTATATATATAGATTTGTAACTAAAGCATACTTGCTTTTTTGACCAGCTTCAATGTTTTGAGTTTATGTATAAAAACAAGTATGTATAGTGAAACAGTAAAGTCAATTAACTTCTTACTCTGACACATTAAAAAGTATATGAATAATCACCCCTTAAGGTATCCGTGCAGGATAAGAATTAATTATTCGTTATAACCTTTTTTATCTGAAGGAGGGTTTAACGACGCCTGGTTTTCGCTTCTGTTTTAATATATTACCTGGTCTGGATCTATACAGGCTTGGGTTACATATTGTCATGGATTCACAAATTCTAGTATTCTCAGATTATTGTCGTCGACCGAAGCTTTCCAAACTTTTTTGTTATTATGTGGTGACATTTATTCTTCTTCATGTTATTGTTATTTTATTTATGTGTGTTGTTTTTCATGCCAGGGTTCAGTAAAATAATTGAAAAGAACAATCGACATCTGCTGGTATAATATAGATCTTACTACGGCACTAAGCTTTAAAGTGTCGACTTACGTAGCTGTTAAGATTAGTCCCCACGTACTTGTAACGAATAATTCCTCCACACAGTTATACCTGTAAGGTAAGTTTAAGCTACGTGGAGCTAAGGGGTTTATTATTGGTGTTATTGAATGGTGTAAAGCATGGAGAATGGAAAAAATACTCTCAAGTCAATTTATTTTTATCATAGTACCTCTCAATTTGAGCATACCAAAGACAGTACCCATCCAAATTTGTTTATTTCTATTAAGTCTTCTATCACTAAGTTCCTCTTACGAGACACCGTATTGCTGCAGTACAGCGCCACGTAGCGTCATTTCCCGCTATCACCGCCCAACTGACACCTGCGCAGAAGACCGCCACACACACTCAGTTTTGACCGTACAGTTAAACTGTACAGGCAAATCTGTAAAGTACACCCTAACGTGTATGCCTAGCCTACCTTTATCAATTTAACATTGTTTGAAGCCAAGCATTTATACTCGCATTATGTTAAATTTTATAAGTAAAATGCAAAAACAAGCGTCACGAAATTGGTTAACGCTGTACTATTATGTATTAAAAATTATTGTTATACGCTAATATTTTCATGTCATAGTTTTATAAACTAGCTTTAGTTCTATTTAGATCTTTACTTATATCTGTAAAAACGTAAAATTGCAAATAATTACCAGTAATGAAGTGAAACGCGAGGAAGTAGCTGTAGCTCGTTATTATTAGGTACTCCATTTATTAAAAATACTTTAAATTCATTTTTTTTTCTGTTTATCTGTTAACATTTTTGATCTTTACTCTCTATCGTACGTGTTTCTATGTGGAATGATAATAAAAAGAAAAACGCAGGTAATTTTTTTGTACGCCTATGATCATCCTGGACGGAGCCGTTCCTATAACACTCTCCCCAGGGGGCTTACACATACCAGAGACACACACATGCCTCTAGGGTTTCTACCTCTCACCCACTTCTCTACCATCCTCGATCCCACTTTCTCCCCATCCCCTTTTCCTTTTTGCGATCCCATCCCATCCCTGTCCGCCCAACCGACTTCTGCGTTCCAAACTCTCGTGGTTTCGAAACCATAAAAGTATATCTATTTGGTGGAGTTTCTAAGGATATTAAAACGGAGTGACGGCAAAAGAAACAATAGAATAGTGTTTATCGGCTTTTTCAACCAATATTGAAGCTAATAATATATATTAAATGAAAGTTTTGAACGTTTTTATAGGCAATATAATATTTTTAATAAAAAAAATCACAGATTTTCGATTAAATCAGTAGCTATTAATATAATTTTGCTTTTTAGATACATAACACCTTCAACTAAATAACTTTGTACGAACATTTTTTATTTAATTAAAAGGCGCAGGCGCCACCAACAGAACCTTCAGACACAGATCTAACCTCAATTATTTGTTGACATAAATCCAGAGTTTCATTGCGATACAATAATTCGTGTACTTATTTGTGAATTTGAATTTTTGAAATTAGCAAGTCGGCTAAAAAATTAATCTTAGCCGACAACAATGTCTTGCTAAAATGATTTCGGTGTTTGGGAATAAAGTACCACACCAGTCAACTATTTCCCGCCTGTATTGCGAATTACAACGTGGTCACTCCAGTCTCAGCGACGAATCTAGGTTAGGTCCAACCAAAACAGCAGTAACAAGCAAAATATTATTGAGGTTCGTCAGCTTATAGAGGATGATCACTCTGTAACACACCTGGAGATGGAGACATCTTTGGACATTTCAAAAACCTCGATCCAAAAGATCATACATGAAGAACTGAGTGTTATGAAGTTGGTTTCCCGTTGGATCCCTAATTTGCTCACAGAAGAATAGACAGCGGTTAGCGTCAATTGATGTCGAAAAACATGGGAACGGTTCAACAAAGGAAGCTCAAAAAAGGTTTATAGTATTGTAAGTAGAGATAAATCTAGGATTTACTCCTATGAACCGGAAAATAAACCCCGCTCCGGTGTCAAAAGTGAATTGTGTCAAAGAAAATAGTCGCAACTTTTATGTCAAAAAGGTTAATCATACTAAATCAAGGCAATGCAAGTGCTCACACTGCTCAAAAGACAATTGAATTTTTGGAGCTTTAAAACATTAAATTGTTAGATCATCCACCGTATAGTCCCAACGACTTCTTCACGTTTCCAAAGATCAAGAATTCAATGCGTGGGCAGCGATTCCAGTCGGCAAAAGAAGCTATCGATAACTTTAAAACAGCGATTTTACAGGTGTCAAATGAAGACTGGAATTACCAATTGGTTTGAACGTATGCAAAAATGTATCGATCTTGGTGGGACATATTTTGAAAAGCATAAAAGTACTTTAAGTTTATATATTTTTTGTGTTATGAGTGTCTGCAAAATTAAAAAGACAACCCTCTTAACATCCCTATATATCGAATTGAGGAGATCTTTGCTTGATGAAAATCCATAATTATAGAAAAATAATAAGTTTCAAAATATATTTTTTGACAATTTTCGTTTAATTTTTATATATTTTAGTATAATATATTTCAAAAACCTTTGGTTTCTTCAGATGCTAGTAATTGCAAAATACTTAAAAAAAGATAAAAGAAGCCTATTCAAATAGTAAAATAGTAGTAAAATATTAACTTAAATAATTACATAGATAAACCCTTCAAGCGAATATGTATCGACCCAAACTGAGCTTATGCATTTGTTATATCAAATTAAACACCCTGTATAAGTAGGGGTGTGTCAGAGAAAGGAAAGGTCTGATAATAAGCAAACATTGTAACCACAGCAAGCAAGCAAGCATTGCAATGCCTCATCCACCCTGAGGCAAGAAAGACCCTTATATCCGACAGACTTGTCCATCTAAAGCCCTTTTCGTTTTATTTCACCCACGCCCTTCAAGATCTTGACAGTTTGTGTGCCTTTTAGATACTTACACAGTGATACCAATCCCTAAAATCTTTTCAAAATACGTATACGATTTATACGAGAAAAAATGTATCTGGTAGCAATGTTTATTTGGAAAAGTTTGTCGAAAAAAGTGAAGAAACTAAAAATTGTGTTTATCATTTGGATTAATCTGACAAGATTGATTTTAAATTACTTAAAGGAAAACCAAAAAACAGGGAGAAAAGTTAATCACACATTTGTTTACTTCAAAATGTTAGGTGCTCTCTTTCTTCTGCAACATTTTTTGCCGTTCTAGTAGTGTTTTACATGTCTCTTTATTTAAATTATTTTTATTCCTTTCTACCATTAAGACCGAAATTTTCTCCATCATTAATATTAAGGTTTCTTTGACGTTGTTTAAGTCCACTTCTTCAACATCTTTAGATGTTTCTTTAAGGCTGCATACACCTTTTTGGGTCTCCAAATTATCCTTTGGCGAATCAAGAGCTCCTTCAGCGTATTTTCAAATTTGATTCAAAATGCTGATACAGGTATTTTTTCAAAGTTTTTCGATATAAGTTAAGTGAACGTGCAAATTCAAGGAACGATGACTCTGATATCAATGAGAACACTCCTTTTTTTCACTGCAAAACGTCAGATTCTCTTTCTGTAAGCATTTAACATCCATTTTTAATTAATTCTACCATTAATTCCTCAATTTTCTCTTCTACTAACACTAAGGCTAGTTTAAGGACAACCTCCACTTATTGTAGTTTTTTTAAATCTCCAGATATTCCTTTAAGGCCTGTGTATACCCTTTTTACGTATCCGAAGTATCCTTCAGATACTCCTACAGCGTCTTCAGAGGCCTCCTCGTGCTTTTTCAGCGTCCGTAGATTCATAGGTAAACCTGAGGATTCTATGGACAATAACACTTTCACCAAATGGATCTTCAATTAAGGTATGCCTCAAAAAGAAGCATCCATGCCAAAGAGAGGATCAATAACATAAAATACTTAAAAGTTTAGAAGGAGATAAAAATAAGTTGACAATGATAATGTTATTTTAACAGAAGTCTAATTATACAGGCCTACAAATTTTTAAACCAGAGACTAGACCTATCATAACCGAAGAATTTTAATGCGCTAAATTCGGATCCGAGCTTAGAATTGCTCCTATATCTCTGGTTTTCGAGATATCCTGAAAACCACCCCTATCATAACAAGCAGGCTAATCTACATAACAGGGTAGTTTTTAGGAATTGTTTTTTGAGTTTACGAAAAATTCTGACCTAATGGAGTGAAATGGACCTGGAATTTGGAAACAGCGACCTAAAAAACATGAAATCAACATGATCTGGTCTCAGGTAGAGTTTTTTCGATTTTCTTTTGTGAATGTTTTAATAGCCAATTGTCAAATTGCGATATTTTGATGAAAAATATAGATATTCAAAAAAATCCAAATAGGTTTGAAAGAAGAAGAGTAGTACTTTCAATTGCCATAGTACGTTTTTCGATAAAAAAATCTCGTTCCGTTACATAACCTCAAAATCAGCAAAAAAACGTGTTTTTTACACTTTTAGATTAGATTATTTTAAAAACCAGATGTATAAGAGCAATTCTGAGCTCGGATAGGAAATCAGCGCATTAAAATCCTTTGGGTGTGGTAGGTCTGATCTCTGGTTCTAAATTTTGATAAAATTTTGTCGGCTTACCATTCACTCACACGGATGATTAACAGCTAATGAGTCAAAATGACAGATAATTCATGTTTAATATCATAAAAAGGTTACTTAAGTTTCAGAAGTGATAAATAAGGATATAAAAATGAAAAATATATTATCATTTTTTCCCTACCTTCTACCAAAGGGAAAATCGGTAGGGGATGAAGATGGAAAACTAGGGGAACTTATCTATATCTATACATATAATAAAACTGTAGAAATGTATATGTTTGTGCGCACATCACATGAAAACTACTGATCCTATTCGAGTACAACTAGTAGGTAACATAATATTTCATACTAGTTGTACTCGCAGAAGTTTTGGCCTGTTACTTTCAGTATAAATATTTACCTCCGCTACTCACTCTTTCAAGGCACGATTATCTCCAGTATGATATTTGAACGTTTTTGAAATGCATTGAAATGAATCCAATTTACTCTTCATTAATTAGATTTTATATATAGGCTATATAATGTAACTAAAGAGGTTTTACTTTATTCATTTTGAACAGAAATAAAATTTTTTTGCTGGTAAACCCATTAATAATTATTATAATACCCATTATATTAAAGCTGTATTATCATTCGCGACACGCGATTTTGAGTCTGCTGTTAATGTCAAGTTGAAGATAGAAATTGTGTGTTTAAAATAACGTACATAAGTTAATATTTACAATATTTACATGTTTAGTAATATATATGAAAATAAATGGATTAAAAACCTTTATATAAGGTATGTGATTCATCCTGTAAAAATGAATAAAAAGCTCGTATCCAAACTAGAATTTTTCTCGTAATTAATGAAAGCAAAGCACGTCTCCCTGCTGCTAGTGCAAGCATCCCAAGGCAATATTGCATTGCGCCGTTATGCCAATGGTTTAAAGACAAAAAAGGGCCATATAAACGGCTCGCGATGGTGCACTAAAACCCCACGTCTGCAGAGGCCGTATCTAGCACGATTATTGCCAATAAACCTGAATTACTTTCAATATAATCTGGTGCTGCTGCTGTTCTGCTCCTATGCTGGTGCGCTTGTTATGTTCTGCTATTTACGTTAACGGCCACCGATATACTGCATGCTATGGCTCGATGGGGATTTTTCACGAGGCCAGACTAAAGTCTTCTCATCGTTGACATTTCGTGTGTACCCCAAAAAACAAATAACAAAAATGCAGAAATTACGGAATGATAATCCAAAACAGCTCAAAATTGTGTATCTGAAATATTTCGATACCTAAAATTACAAATGTTAAGACTTTTGAAATTTTTATTTATGTAGTTGGATATAACTCATAAACTTTGCAACAATTTAATTATTGACTCTTAAAGTTAAAATGAACTTAATTTATGTATTTTAACATATTATTACTTTCTTTTTTTGGATTTTTCTCTAAAAAAATATAATAAAAATTAATCTAGAAGAAAATGTCTGTATGACAGTCCGAAAAGTATCCGAAAAGCATCCTTGATTGAATAACACGCTCCCAGTGATGTTTTTACTTTCCGTAGTCAGTTTTTGGAATAGCCTTGAGTACCCTTGTCGCATTATTTTCAATTGTCTTTTTGTCGTAAAACCAGTTTTCTTTGAGAGGTTTATAAAAATCTGGGGACAACCAGAAGTTACAGGGTGCTATGTCAGGACTTTACGGATGTACGATATTTTGTTTCGTTAAAACCGCTTGATCAAAAAAGAAATTTAACTTTATAAAACAAACTATGCTAGAAGTCAAAAAAATCGATTGTGTTTGGGAAAATGATTAATCATAATAAAAAATAGTTATTTATGCAACTAGTGCGTAAAGTGACCTTTTTTGACGAATGTGAATGTTGTCCAGGCGAATGCGACAATCACATGAGTCAAAAAAGGAACATTTACACACGAGTTGCATACAATATTTTTTCTACAACCGAATTTCTTTACAAGAAAGTTATTTATGCAACTAGTGCGTAAAGTGACCTTTTTTGACGAATGTGAATGTTGTCGCATGAGCCGCAGGCGAATGCGACAATCACATGAGTCAAAAAAGGAACATTTACACACGAGTTGCATACAATATTTTTTCTACAACCGAATTTCTTTACAAGAAATACAAGTATAGGCCTGATTTTTTTTACGCTTTACTGCGAAAAAAAATATTATATTTAAAACATACTTTAGATAACAAAATATTTATTTTTTAATACAACAACTGGCGCCCTTTATGAAATATAAGCAAACTATGAATATATTTTCATCTCTTAACCCAAAAAATCCTCAATCCAAATGATAATATTCTAAAATAAATGAAAAAAATAACATTTTTTTGTTTTTAAAACCCTGTATCTAATTAATAAGTGTTACCTTTTAGACTGAGATCAGGATATCTAATTTTTACGTTGGGAATCTTATGATGATTTTTGCTCATTATATTAAGATTACCCTGTTTGTCGAATTTAAACTTTATTCAATACAATATTTGCCAAAATATTGAGGAAAAAGATATAGGATTAAATTTCTTTTAAAAATGTCTGTTGTAACAGGCGTATTAAAATTCTACATTGTTTAAAACTCACCTGCTGTCTGTTAACAAAATTTATAGTGTTTATCTAAACATTATTCCGGAAATTAATCGGGTTCAGCCTTTTATTTTCCCATAATTTCATTTTCTCATTTTTCCATAACTTCATTTTATCTAATTTTTCCCTAATTTCATTTTATCTAACTTTTAACTAGCGTCAGAGATTTTGTTGTTTTCGTATATTTATATCACCGTTTAAATGTGAATATTTCGTTCATTAATAACAATAACAATATCCGGTACGTCAATTCGTCTTCCTTTCTTTCTCTTGAATTCGGTCAAAGATTAAGTCGTTCTATGGTTAATGCCGTAGTTAATTCCAATAGTAGAATAGTAAAAGCCTCTTCTGCGCAGGTTGTCTTATGACAGCGTGAGGAAGCTTTCCGCTTCCATTTTGATAGCTAACGCCTCGTTGAAAAGTACTGTTGTCTTATCGAAGAAAATCGTTGGGTTGGTTTTGTTAATCGTGGTGCATCCGCGACACTTAAGTGTGGATTTTAAAACCAAACCCCTATTTCCGACTGGGCCATCGAATCAATTTACGTTTGGTTGTTATTTTTGATTTTTCTTCGTGTCCAGTGGGAAAAACCACGTTGTGAGATTTGTTACGAGATTTTCTGTCGATTTAACATCAACACACTATAAGACGGCTTTTGGGTCAAAAATCAACTTCCCAGGTTATTAAATACCACTGAGTTATTGTACCCTATTCTATCTAGGGTCCTTGATACCGGCAGTTATTTTTGGAACTGGCATTGATCCTTGGTACCGGCATTTATTTTTGGTACCGGCAATTTTTTGTTGGAACTGGTATTGATCCTTGGTACCAGCATTTATTTTTGGTACCGGCAGTTATTTTTGGAACCGGTATTTATTTTTGGAACTAGCAGTTCCTTATTTTGTTCTGGCACAAGCAGCATTGGATTACTGGAGGCTGGAACCGACCTGTAGTGGTGCAAAGTCAACTAACAGTGGTAATTGGAAGCCACTACCACCAGAACAGATAAGCCTAATATAATAACTCGTATTTATACTACCTTTTGCTTGTTTAACTGATTGTAATTTAGTTGTAATTCGTAAGTGTGATCACACTGAAACTCATTATCATTTTATTTATTTTAATCCTAAGGCGCTAGTGTATGCGGTTAGTTATAACTCGAAAATTGTAATTCTGGTATTCTGACGATAACTAAAATTTTGATATTAAAGGAGGGTCTAGTTTATGAAACTGATTTGTTTTATTTAGCTCACTTTATTTCATTTTGTTGGATTGTGTAAGGGTTTGTTAGTGCCTATTATATCTAGGGGTTTCTGTCTTGTACCGTCTAAGTCGGTGGCGCAGCTCACTTGTGTATCATCCCTCTACGGCTGAGCTCGGGCATAATTTGCCAGTAGAGTGACAACTAACAAACCTTGCGCAATTTATTTAATTGTTGTTGTCGGATTTTTTTTATTATTCTTAAATGACCCTTACCCTTTTGGGTTAAGTAGTTAGCTAAGAAAAACCGTGGCACTGTTTCCAATTTTCACAGTAGTGATTATTTGTAGATTAAATTTTGTTAAACTATTTTAAATATTTTATGGGATACCGTCAAGATGATTGCTACTCAACAGGCTAATTAAAGAACGCGACGAGCTTGTCTGCTTGTCTTAAATATAATCACTGCAAAGACTAAGATTATGGTCGGTCATAAGCAGAAACTCGAATTTACAAACAAACATAACCATTTGCGGTATCAAGAATTAAATACTTGGGCTGGTAGATAAAGAAAAATTAGACCCAGAACAAGAAAAGAGATGACAAGAACAACTTTCTTCACGATGAGAAACTTGCTAAGCGATCGTAGCCTCAAAATAGCAACAAGATTTAGATTCGTCAACTGCTATGTGTATCCAGTTTTTTTGTATGGAGTTGAGACTTGGACAATGAAAGTAGGTACAATGAATCGCCTTGAGACTTTTGAAATGTAGATATGTCAACATATGTTTAGGATATCCTGGGTAGATCATGTCACGAATGAAAAATTTCTACGAAGATTCCAATCGGCAGAAAAAGCCATCGATGCCTTTAATACAGCGATTTTGCAGGTATCAAGTGAAGATTGGAATAACTGTTTTACCTACTTATTGCTTTGAACGTATGCAAAAGTGTGATGGGACATATTTTAAAAAGCAATAAAGTATTTTAAGTCATTATATTTTTTGTCTTTATGTCTATATGCAAGACTAAAAAGACAACCCTCGTATAGTACATATATTACATAATTTTTTTTTAAATAAATAATTAATCACAATCGTTTTATTAAATTTAATAAAAATGTCAAACTTGATGGAGTTTTGTTACTTTAACCAAGTACATATATACTAAGTATGTCGTAAATAACATTTCTAGTTTTATTTCTAATAAATATCAACATAGGTTTATTTATACACATCCGGTACAAACCAAATATTAAATTTCAAATAAATCATCGTCTGACTGCACTCCTTATTCATCTGATAGTACTGTTTTGATCAAAAACGAGAATCCCACACGTCAGCAGATTTTTTCCGTTTTCTGCTTTTGTGCACTTTCTGCTATTTCGTGTCGCATTTCGAATTTCACATTTCGCATTTATTTAGACTTTTGTGTAAGTATCGTATCGTCTTTTCTGTATTGTGACCGGAAAAGAATTCAAAACTGCCAGAAACTGACCTCGTTGCAGAATCGTGATTTATACTTTTATTTAAATGGATTTTATTAAGAAACTTTTCTTGTACTCGTATTTGCTAAAAAGTTAGTTTAGAATGTACAAAAACGGTAAAACAATTTAAAACAATTTTTAACAGGTTATTGGTTTCTGCAGTTTGTTAAAATTGTTTAATTTTAACATACCAAATATAACACGTTTGTATCAAAACTGTGTTTTTGAAGGTATACTTCTATTCATGCACTCGGTGGAAAAGATTTGTGTACAGTTAAATGGGAAAAATCATTACATATGTAATGGTGTGAGTAAGAGAGAGACAGACACGTTATAAGGTATATTGGTTGGTAAAAACAAAGATAAAATATTTATCACATGTTATTAGTCATAACTATTAGTCCTTTGAATACCGTTTCAACATTCAGTACATTGAAAAGGGATAGATATACAAAAAACAGTTTGAACTAATGTATGAATATCATAGTGACGGACCACATGATTATTTGACAGATTATTTTATAACTATGTCACGTAAGTTAACATATTAAGTTTAGTATTTGATATTAATAATATTAATAATAAGATTCAGTAATGAGTATTGTATTGTAGTCTAAAATACCGTCACATGGTTGCAGTATATCCTGCACTATGCTTTTGAGGTTGTTGGCTACATAAACAGAGTTTTTACGAATAGTCGAGGAAATAAAGCACCAAAACCTCCGAATTTTGTAAGGTAAGATGGATCGGAATGCGTTTTTTTGCATTGGATTCGTTAAAGTATCAGGAAATTTGTCGCTATATTTTGTAATGTAAAAATGAAAATTGCATTTTTGCATTCGAAAAGTTCAGTCCGAACAGACAATAGAGAGAAAACTTACAAAAACAATGGGTTCAATTTTTATACTCGGGGTTTTTGGAGTTGCTGAACACGAATATCACGATTCCGAAAGTCTCCGCGGCACTTGGTGTCTAGGGTATTTACCTCTTCTCCTGGGGTTTTATGTAAATTCTGTACGAAATCAGTGCATACTTGGTACTCGGTCGTTTTTTGAGTCGCTAAGTACGATTATAATAATGGTGATGGTCTTCGAAACACCTGGTGCATAAGACGGACCTCGTCTCCAGGAATTTTATGCAAATTCGATACAAAAAGAGTGCGCACACGGTACTAGGAGGTTTTTGCGGTCGCTTACCACGAATATCATATAATGAGTTTTGTAAATCATTCGTTTACAAATTTATGAATCCATGCGCGTGCATAGAAGTATAACTTCTGCCGGCAGTCCCACTGACTGCTACACTAGTTTTTTTTGTATAATCTTTTATACAAAGTTGCTGTTGTACTGTTATTTTTTTGAGGTTATACTTCTTTTAGGGTAAAATACCGAGAGTAAGTTTTTAACATGAGCACGCACACCGTCACGAAAAATTTCTGACAAAAACCGACAGGATGAAATTAGTTACATCTCGAACCCCAAAATTTTTACGTAAATGCAAGCGGAATCAATGCGAGGTTTGAATGAATGCTAATTGCCATGTTTAACTAAGAAAGACTTACTATTTTTGTCTTATTAACGTGCGATAGAAAGAGATACTTTCAAGAAAATATCAAGAAACAACATTATCAAGCGCACTTAATAATGTTGTTTCTTAGAAGTAATGAAATGGCTAAAAAGCAAAAAATATTACCACAAAACCTTTAAAGTCATGATTACAGTTTGGTTGTAGGTTATGCAGGTTTTAACCAAACTCGACACAGTTAAATCAATCAAAATTTGGTAAGAATGGTTATAAAATCAGCAATCAGCCCCTACGCTTTATTGTGGATTCTAAAATTTTTATTGTTTGAATTCATTAAATTGAATAGGTAACACTGTAATTATAACTCCGTATTTGAACATTGAAGAATTTTAGGTAACGATAATTTAACATGAAAACATGTAAGCACGTCTTACTGATTTATTGGTAAACTTTACCGTTTAGAAAACCCCAAACAAAGAAATAGAGGTGATTATGATCTTGGTATCTCGAAGTCCATGCAATAAAATCATTATTGGTCATAATTTTATCCAAGAAATTATCCTACACCTCCTATTCGTGTTCTCGCTATTTATCTCTGTCCTGTATATACATTTTTAATTGTGATTCACCAAAATTTCATATTGGGTCTATTTCCTGTAGAATATTATGTGTACAAAACTTTCTTTACGATATAAAATTGCTAATACTATTAAACTCCGGTGTGAGTAATTTGTAATTATCCCTATTTGAAATATATTAAAGCAAATATTCGAACTCTTTCAAGTTACCAATAAATATACATATTGACATTGACAATTTCCTATCGGACATAAATCTTCGTGAATCGAGAATAGAGTCGTAAGCATCTCCAGAACGGGTTTCTTTCTCAACAAAAAAAGTATATCACGATAACAATACGGGTTGAGTACGTTGGACATATTGATTCGTTTTTTTTAATTCATGCGGTTTAGATATTCTACAGAGCGTCATCTTGAGACAATAAAGAAGTATGGTTGACAAGCAAAGAGAAATAAACGAATTCTGATAGAATATGTATCAATTTTACGCATACAAAAAAACTTTAATAAAGATATCGAAAGTCGCTTTAATTTATAATATTTATAAAATAAAAGACGTATAATAGTAACAATTCCAAACGCAGCAGATCATAAATTGTGTAAAAATGATCGAGGTACAAATCTACTGAATATCACGTATGAAATAATGAACGGTATATTAAGAGACAGGCTAAGAACTTAGATAAACCAAACAAAAGAAAAGCTTTAGAAAACCTAAAAGAAATCAAAACAGACGACAAACTAATAAGACTGGTGGAGATGACAACTGGGAAACCCCAAGCTATAATAAACTCAGCAGGAGAGTGCACAGGGAAAATAAAAATAAAAAACAGGGTTAGACAAGATGATGCACTGCCTACGGTGCTGTTTATTAACTCACTAGAGAGGATAATTAAAAATATTGAATGCCGGAACAATAAACAAGAATACTAAACAGATAATTGGATATGAAGATTACATTACAATAGCATCAGAGAGAAGAGTGAATAAAACTATTTTAGGCAATTGAAGTTGAAAATAGGTAAACTGAGAGGACCAGAAATAAACTGGAAATATAAAATACATGAAGTAAAACAAAAAAGTCAATAGTAGTAGCATTATTAATAAACAAAGAAGTAGAAACGTTTGGAATGAAAGAGTAAATCTAACAAGGAAAATTCAAGAGGGAAATAAGCCTATTTATGTCAATAAAAAATAATTTCAGACACAAAAAGGTAAGCCGAAACACAAAATTCAAATACAAAACAACTATAAGACCAATATGCTGCAGATACAATTACCATGGCAGCAAATGAGGAAGAGATGGTATGGGCACATCAAAAGAAAAAAGAAAACTAACCTTTTACGGATTTCACCAGGGAATAGAGCTGGAGGCAAACTGAAAAAAGAAGGCCTTAGGAAAATAAAATTAAAAAATATAAAGAAAATTTAAATTATATGCTGCACATGAAACTACCATGACAACAAAGGAGAAAGAGGGTATTAAAAGCACAGAGGATTAGATGGTATAGACACTTCATAAGAAAAAAAAATAACCCTATACGAGCATTAACGGAATAGATTTCACCAGGAAACAGCAGAAGACAGACCAAAGAAACAATATAAGGACCAAGCAGAAAAAGACCTTAGAGAGATAAAACTAAAAAAATTAAAGAAAATTCAAATAATATGCCGCACGTAAAACTACCATGACAATAAATGAGAAAGCGGGAATTAAAATTCCAAAGGATTAGATATTAGATGTATGAACATATCATAAGAAACGAGGAAACTAACCGTTTAAGAGCATTAACGGAATAGCTTCCACCCAGGGAACAGAGCAGGAAGCACACAGAAACAACGATATAAGGATCAAGCAGAAGAAGACCTTAGAAAGATAAATGTATGTATATATAAGCAAAATTAGGTGTAAGATCTATTGTGTCCTCCTTTGCTTGCTTCAATTTTGATGTTTCCTTATATTTAAAGCAGCTCTTCTAATCTCATCTTTTTTAGAAAGTTTAGGATATGGTTGGGCTTCAAGTTAGGTTGGTCTTTCTCTTCTATTTTATATGACCTTAGCCTAGACTAGCCTAGACTTACGTATGTGTATTCAGGTTTCATCCTCTGCACTTTGCTTCTTCTACCAATCCTAGTTTCTTCATCTGTCCTCGTAATCGGCAGTGTCCGGTTAATATTTCTCTTATAATAGGGAGGTTCTTCTTACTAAAGTTTAGAAAGATCTCTTCTGGGTATAGTTTCCCAGATGCATCTTCGATTGTCTTATTCCTTCTAAATCGTTCCGGCACTTGTATTTTTTTCTATCTACTTCTTTCCTTAGTTTTTCTGATTCTGTACTACTGCTTATACCACAAGATGGTTCTGGTTCCAAGTATGAGGTTTCAACTTCTTTTTTTAGAAGTATGTGGAGAAAAATAGTTGAAAACGCAAGAGGCACCAGTTGTAAAAGCAACAATGGAATGGTCTGATCCCCACATAAAATAGATTTTTAAGTGAAACATAGCTAAAGATTCCTCGGAGGCATAAAGCTTTGATGATGATAAAATAGAAGGATTATCTGTGGTACTTTTAAAAGTATAAAAAATAGTGTAAAAAGTTTATTTACACGATTAAAGACTCAATTAAAAAAATGGACGCTTCTAGCTTTCTTATATTTTGTCAATGTTGGCATAACGAGATACACGAAATTATTTAATGAAAGAGTTTCTAAACTTGTATAAAAAACTAAACGAAAATATAAAATTTGACTCGAAAAAGTACCCTCGAAGAAATTCATAAAATTATTCACGAATAAATTGCAGACGTAATACAAGCATATTTTATATATCACTACCTAGACGATTAAGAATAGTCACAGCACTCAAAGCTTCATTAAATGCTAAAGAAATCCTATTTGAAACCGAACTAACTTTCATTCAGAGCACTAATTTCTACCAACTCTAAAGTTCTCAATTAGTAACATGTAAAATGAGTCGATTTGTATGTATAGGTACATTGTAGTTATCTGCATCTATCTCAAATATTAAAATATTCTGAGGGAATGTTTATAATCTTTTTACACGTTGTTATAAAAATAGCTTCTATATCTGTAATACGTAAAACTAGTTCGATTTTGATATAGAAAAAGATATAAAAAACAGAAATCACAAAAATGGAATCCTTGTAGTTCTTAAAAATAAATCAATATTAAATTAATTTCCTGTCATATTGTTTTAAGAATTGTAAGTCCATATCTCTAATTACATTAATAATAATTGTTTTAGAAGAAAATGATTTATGGCCAGCTAGGTTGCCTGATCTTACGTCACAGGATTTGTGTTATTGGAGATAATCGTATGAGTTAATTAGTCTTCGGTGAATTTTTCGACCCATATATATATATATATATATATATATATATATATATATATATATATATATATATTTGAATAACAATTTTTAGCAAAACATATTTTTAAATAGACAGTTTTTCGAATGGATTACTATACCTACTATTGATCAGTTATGAACTGAATGGTGATTCAAATCGAAAAGATTTTGAAAACCAATCAGAGTACGAGAGCATCATCGAATGAACAATTATAGACAAATTTTCAATTTTCGAGTTAAATTGACATTGGAAAGAATTCGGTTATGAATCTATGAGGGCTATTCGACCAGAAAGTGTTTTTCGCTTAAATGAGATTTTTAGTTACCGGCTACATTTTTAGTTACCGGCTAAAAGTCCTAGAAACAGGCATAAGTCTTGGATACAGGCTTCTGTTGTAAGCAGGCCTGATACTTGGTTCGAGCATACGTTTGTGTTTGGTGTAGCCTTTTTGGTTTTGGTTAAGGCTTGTTTTTGGAATCGACCCAAGTATTGGTGAAGCCTGGGACTACAGCAAAATTTACCAACTTACAGATAAGCTATTAGTCTTAAGTCGTAACTAGTTAGTTAAGAGTTAGTTTTTCTTATACCTTTTTTTTGTTATATTGCGTGTGATCACACATATTTAAAATTCTCTTTTAATATTACTCATTTATTAATTCTTTGTTATATATAAATATTGTTAGCGTTGTCAAGCACGAGACTTGACAGTTGTGAAAACTTAATTTTATTTATTAAAGAAAGGGTCTAATTGAAATTTGGTTTTATTTAGCTCACTTATCGTCATTTCTAGAGTGTGTAATTCAATTAGCACCGGTAAAGATTCAAAATTTACTTAATTATCTCCAGTGGGTGAAGTAGTGCCTGGAACATCAGGGGTTTCCGATTTTAACCGTCTAAATCGGTGGCGCGACTCACTAGTATTAGTTACTTACCTCTACGGCTGAGCTGGGCACTAATTTGCCAGTAGAGAGACCACTACCGAACTCAGCTGGAGTTGTATTGCTTTTAGTTCAATTTCTTAATTTTTCTAAATTTGATTTTTGTGTTTAATTCATTAAAATACGTGGCAAATTTTTGGCGCCCAACGTGGGGCCTATATTTGTTTAATTGGGCGAGTAATTGATAGTTTTTTTTTATTGTTTATTATCACTTATCGTCATTTCTAGTTGTTGTGAAATTTAATTAGTACCGTTAAAGATTCAAAATTTACTTAATTATCTCCAGTGGGTGAAGTAGTGCCTGGAACATCAGGGGTTTCCGGTTTTAACCGTCTAAATCGGTGGCGCGACTCACTAGTAATTGTTACTTACCTCTACGGCTGAGCTGGGCACTAATTTGCCAGTAGAGAGACCACTACTGAACTCAGCTGGAGTTGTATTTTCTTTTAGTTCAATTTCTTTATTTTTTTTTTAAATTTGATTTATGTTTTAAACTCATTAAAATACGTGGCAAATTTATATATATATATATATCCAAAGATGATACATAAAGTATCTAATGCCATACTGTCAATAGTAATAATTTCAGTTTTGAACTGAAATGGTGTCGGTTAGAAATTTCTAACACTTTAAAAGACACCTTGGATGCTGCCATATAAATAGATATAAATATCATTCAACCTATATCAGGGCAAAGCCAAACTACAGACACGTGTTTCGCTCTTAGTTTGAGCTCGTCAGTGTAGTACAGGCTATGTCTCTCAAGTCACTAACCTGAAGTACCATTTTTGGAGTGAAGATGGAACCACTTGCGACTGTTTATCAGTTTCGCAATTGACATCTATAGATATCGTTCAATTTATGGCAGGGATGTCTCTTGATTAGTGACTTGAGAGACATAGCCTGTACTACACTGACGAGCTCAAACTAAGAGCGAAACACGTGTCTGTAGTTTGGTTTTGCCCTGATATAGGTTGAATGATATTTATATCTATTTATATGGCAGCATCCAAGGTGTCTTTTAAAGTGTTAGAAATTTCTAACCGACACCATTTCAGTTCAAAACTGAAATTATTACTATTGACAGTATGGCATTAGATACTTTATGTATCATCTTTGGACATTTTTAGACTGTCACAAAACGCTCTGTTCGTTATATATATATATATATATATATATATATATATATATATATATATATATATATATATAAAGGAGGATAACGGGCATATATATATATATATATATATGCCCGTTATCCTCCTTTTTATATATATATGTATATATATATATATATATATATATATATATATATATATATATATATAACGAACAGAGCGTTTTGTGACAGTCTAAAAATGTCCAAAGATGATACATAAAGTATCTAATGCCATACTGTCAATAGTAATAATTTCAGTTTTGAACTGAATGGTGTCGGTTAGAAATTTCTAACACTTTAAAAGACACCTTGGATGCTGCCATATAAATAGATATAAATATCATTCAACCTATATCAGGGCAAAACCAAACTACAGACACGTGTTTCGCTCTTAGTTTGAGCTCGTCAGTGTAGTACAGGCTATGTCTCTCAAGTCACTAATCAAGAGACATCCCTGCCATAAATTGAACGATATCTATAGATGTCAATTGCGAAACTGATAAACAGTCGCAAGTGGTTCCATCTTCACTCCAAAAATGGTACTTCAGGTTAGTGACTTGAGAGACATAGCCTGTACTACACTGACGAGCTCAAACTAAGAGCGAAACACGTGTCTGTAGTTTGGCTTTGCCCTGATATAGGTTGAATGATATTTATATCTATTTATATGGCAGCATCCAAGGTGTCTTTTAAAGTGTTAGAAATTTCTAACCGACACCATTTCAGTTCAAAACTGAAATTATTACTATTGACAGTATGGCATTAGATACTTTATGTATCATCTTTGGATATATATATATATATATATATATATATATATATATATATATATATATATATATATATATATATATATACTAACACTTAAAGATGAAATAATTAACTTGACTAGTGAATATATTTTTAACAACTTTTCACACAAACAAAATAGTAGAAATAAAAGACTCTTTCACAAGATAAAAGCATCTAATCAGCGTAAAATTGATAATTTAACAAATAAACTAAAACAAAATGTAAGTAAAACTGAGCCCAACTGGATTAAAAACTTAACTGATATCGAAATTCCTACTGATATACTAGAATTCTTTGCTCTTGGATCCAAGTTCAGTGTCGAACCAATGTTCCATAAACACATCTCGATTAACAAATTATTAACTGATGTCGATTTCATCACAGCGAATATTGAAGACATTTCACTAAGAAATACAACCACGGCAAGGGTCACTAACGTCATTACGAACTACATACATAACTCTAGGCATGGTAATTCCATACAAAAACAAATGTATCAAAAATGCAGAAAATTTCTGAAGGATAACCCAGAATTAATCCTGACAAGATCAGACAAAGGAAATGTAACAGTATTGATGAAGAAGGAGCAGTACAACCAGCTTAGCAACAACTTAATCAATGACAGCACATGCTATGTGGAACTCAACAGAGACCCCACTAACAACATCCAAAATAAGTGCAACGCATTGGTAAAGAAACTACACGGGGCAAAAGAAATTGATGACAACACAAAGAGAAAATTAACCACATACAACAGTATTACACCCAAATTCTACACGTTACCTAAGATCCACAAACCACAGTTGGCTGTCAGACCTATTGTTGCTTCCATTGATTCACCCACAGGACCACTGTCTGCTTATATAACTGAAATATTAACTAACGCATATGATTTTAACAATCCACACTATATCAAAGATGCATTCCAGGTCAAAGAGCTTTTCAACAACTTACAACTCCCAGCAGATCACATAATAGCCAGTCTGGATGTTGTCTCTCTGTTTACAAATGTACATTTGGAAATAGCCATAACAGCCGTTAAGAGAAAGTGGGGAACAATAAGAAACCATTGTAAATTGAAACTAGAATCTTTAACAGAAATCATAACATTTATATATAAGAACACATATTACAGTTTTAATGACAAGTTTTTTCAACAAACCTTTGGTACTCCAATGGGGGCCAGCCTCTCTCCAATACTGGCTGCTTACGTAACAGATTACATCCTGGATACAGTTTTACCATCGTTGTCCTTCAAACCACTATTTTTGAAGAAATATGTTGACGATATCATAATCGCCTTACCATCACAAGGCACCGAAGAGATTCTCTCTAAGTTAAATGGATATGATCAACACATACAATTCACTATTGAAACCGAAGATGATATGCAGTCTGTTCCTTTCCTTGACACAAAGGTAATTAGAAATCCGGATAACACCATCAGCATTGATTGGTACAGAAAACCTTGTCAATCAGGGAGATACATCAATTTCCATTCTTACCACAAATACATGATGAAAGTCAACCTTTTAAGACAAATGAAAGACAGAATTCTTAAAATCTCGGATTCCAAATTTCACACAAAGAACCTGAAAATACTTAAATCGTTGTTTCTATCTAACTCATATCCACAAACACTCGTAAACAAGATTCTTTTCAACGACAACCACCCAGGAAGTAGTACTACGAATAATGAGATGGTAACAGCAAATGTTGGATACGCTACACTACCCTACATCAAGGAGCTCACCCCAAAATTGTCAAAGATTCTCAGCCCAATTACAAACATAAAAATAGCCAGCAAGACCGTTCTTAGTATAAATTCCATCTACAGTAAAATTAAAGACAAAACACCATCTTATGATTTGAGAAATGTTGTTTACAAGATTCCTTGCAATGACTGTGAAAAATGTTACATTGGAGAAACATCAAGAAAAATAAAAAACAGAATCACATCTCACAAAAGTGATGCTAGACTCCACCCTGAAAGATGTGCACTTGCTGAGCATGTTAACAACAGCAACCATACAATGGACTTCAAGACTTTCAAAATCCTAGACATCGAACCCAACAGAAAGAAAAGAGCTTTCCTAGAAATGACAAGAATTTATCAAGAACCAAACTGTATGAATAAAAGAACTGACATCGAGCATCTGAGTGAATTATACTCATATTTACTAAAAAAAGAACACACATAGCACTGAAAAGTGTTTCAGACGTAATTGATAAATTCTAAGTAAATATAAGGCTCTATTGCTTTTATACATTTGTTTTTTTAAAAAATGAATTATTAATTTCTGCGTATAATACTGATGTGATTGTTAAGTGAAAGTAGTCAACACTTCTAGACAAAATCAATGATTAAATTTACTGCTATTACTTAAAATAATTACTCACATGTTCTGTATAAAGCCAAGTAACGCATAATAACAAATTATAAACTGTAAAGACAAGTTAATTAATATAGTAACCACACAATGAATCTTAAAATTGTTTAGTAATTTCGTTGTTTTTAACGTGTTACCCGTAAAGGTAAAGGCCACTGTCAACATCGATGAAAGTCTGACATAACCTCAAATTTTATGTCTAACAACGTGTCAATGTGAAGATCGATTTTCTAAAAATCAATGAATATGTTATAATCTGCAATCATGTAAAAAATTTTTATTAAGTTTTAACTTCTATAACTAGTTTTAATGTGTTTTTTACCAGCTTTAATATCAAGCTGTTGTTATTGTCTCATTTAATTAAGTTTTCCATGCTGAAAGATGTTTGTCATAATATCATAAGGTTCAACCTCAACAAGTGATGTAAGTTTCTATAATTTTTAAGCTTTTACTATAATCCATCTGATATCCACCCTACTTTTGTAGTTTCCCTGATGATGAAAATAAGTAATAAATTTCCGAAAGCTTGGAACATCATTTAAAGAGTTTTCTTTATACCTTTGCTGCGATCCCCAATACGTTAAAGTTTTGCCTTAACTAGTCAGCAATAGACTACCCGTTTTATATATATATATATATATATATATATATATATATATATATATATATATATATATATATATATATATATATATATATATATATATATATATATATATATATATATATATATATATGTAGGTCTTATAGTTTCTGAGATATGGTGATGAGTGACCTGGTTCCTTATAGGGTCTAGACGTCCACTAAGAAAGGATTTTACGAAACTCTACCCTTAAGGGGGTAAAACGGGGGTCGGAAATTTGTATGACAGTCCTATGTTTTTGAAGTAAGGGACTAGAAAATTAAAATGTGTGCTCTTTAGAGGTTGTGGAGGTGTACTTATATTGTATTTCTAGAAATCAAGCCCCTTCATAAGGACTGAACAGGGGTTGAATACATTTATACAACAATCAACACGCCACGCGAACGACATTGCGAGTACATCGGTTTGGAACCCCAAACTGTGGTTGGATATTTTTGTCTGTCTGTCTGTATGTTTGTGTACGCATCACATGAAAACTACTGATTCGATTCAAATGCGGTTTTCACATATGTATTTTTCTTCTTTTAACTTAACATCTGTTGCATAAAAATTTTGGCATGATTTATGTTTCGGGATAGTTAAAAGAATGAAGAGTGACATGGGCTACTTTTTATACAACAATCAACACGCCACGCAAACAACGTCGCGTGTACATCGATATAGAACCCAAAAATGTGGTTAGATTTTTTTTGTCTGTCTGTATCACATGAAAACTACGGATTCGATTCGAATGCGGTTTTCACAGATGTATTTTTCGTCTTTTAACTTAACATCTGATGTATAAAAATTTGGAATGATTTTTGTATCGGGATAGTTGAAAGAATGAAGAGTGACATAGGCTACTTTTTAAGGCGGAAACACATTTTTAAAACGCGACGCGACCCGATGAAACGCGATGCGTGTTGAGTCGAAGCAAATGTATTGTTTACTATAAACTAGAATCACACTATGAACAACCGACGCAACGCCATGCGCGCACACGTCAACCGATCCAGACGTGCCAGGTCGGTGTATTGCCCATGGTGGGGGTAAACACGCTATCCGACGCGGCACGGGCGGTATGTTTCTAGACAACACGCAACGCCACGCGTCAGTTGTTCGAGAACTGTCATAGAGCATATATGCATTTTTTGACCCCATCCCTATTTTTCAAACATATTTTTGCATTTATTTAACGAAATGACCGACGAACAATTAATTGAGTTGGTAAAACGATATCCTGCCCTATATGACATGGATTTAGGTATATACAGGGACCATACTGTAAGAAATACTGCATGGGAAGTCTTTCCTTAAAGCTAATGGCTTCGCGAAATGTCGTGTCTTTTTTGTGTATGTCACTTTGAATAAATTCGTGTATTTCTTCAAATTGTGTTTTAGTAACCCGAAAATACATATGAAATCTTTCATTATCTTAAAGTAAGTCTGGATACAGAGTATAATATTCACCACACAGACTTCTCTTTTGATTTATTTCATGTTCCCAGTAACGCTTAAATGTTCTCTTTTTCTTGAGTCGTTTAAGTATCATATATGTACCCAAAATTTGCATCAAATTTTCTTCAAAGTCTTCATTTGATTCGTTATTTATCAAATCCATAGTACATAAACATACACTTCGACTGCTGTTAGCTAACTGTATTCATACTCTAGTCAACATCTTCAAAAACGTGAAAAATTAAAATAAAGGTCCTAAAAATATGAGCGATAGCTCATTGGATTCGGAATCACCTCTAGAAAAATGTTTTTAAAGAAAAAGTGTGCAGGCAAAAAATTGCAATTGTTATTGTTTTTTAGTCCCATTTTAAACTTTTTTAATGTTCTGTAAAAAAAGTGCAATGCAGTTTTCCAGTTTTCCCGTTTTCCTGATTTTAAATCTGAAATTTTTAAAATTTTTTGTTCGAATAACAATTTTAATTTTTAATAGGATATTCCTCGTTTTGTATTGGGTCCACAACAAAATTTAAAATCTACAACTAATCCCATTGGTTTTTTATTAATTTAATTTTTACTCTATAGAATTTTTTTGAAAAAATTAATAATATTAAATATTCGTGAAAACCCGATTAGCGACTTTTGTTTACGAATTTTAATCCTAAATAAGTCTTAAAAATCTATAAAACATTTTTGCTTTAAATGTGTTACTCTATCCAATTGTCGAATAATTTTTGATTTAATAATTTTCGCCCCCGAGAAGGGATGGAATTCCTAAAAACTGAGCAGGATTAATTGTGAGAAAAACGAATAAAATAAAATTTGCTTTTTTACATAAATTTCAACTGTTAAGTAAACATTTTATATATGAAAAACTTAAATCTACTTTTTGACTTATTCTAAATAAACTGAAATGATAAAAAAAGCAATCCTAAATTTAGAGGACCCCACATTTTTTTTATATTAAGGTACTGCATGAATATAATTATTTTAAAAGCTCTGTTACTATTGTGTTTCTTATTATTTGAAATGTCTCCATAAAGACATTTTGTTTTTATGTTTGTTATTTATTATTATAAAACAAGATTCTGATTTCATGATCTTGGCTCCATTAGGTTGACAAATAGTCAGGTTTGTTAGATTAAATAAATACCTTCAAAAAATGTAATAAAATTGTGTAACCATATTAAATATTCCTTGAAATATTTTGAGTAACTTGATTTAAAAGCATACATTTTTCGAACCTATTTATTTTCCAAGTATAAAGACCTTGCAATGTCTCCAAACATTTTTTTTTAATATTTTGTTTTTCAAAAAGGAGGTCAAGGTTCTGGGTGTATACACATATTAAAAACAATACAATGCCAACCTGGTGTTGTTATTCGTCAAAATATGTACGTGCGATGTGTGCTATCCAGGATTTTCAAAAATTAATTTCCTTTCAAATATCAAACATACGATTTATGTGAGTTGCAATCATAACTAAAATTGTTTGAGCTACAAAAGTGGTGACTATATTTATTAGTAAATGTAATTCGTATTAAAACAAAATTTACAAGAAAAGGAAAATGACATAAACTAAAAATGGTATTATTAAAAATTATATCTGGTGATAAATATGTTTTAATCTTCTTTATTTATACTACTATTAATATATAACAGGCCGTAAAAATATTAAATTATAAACTAAGGGACAAAGTACCACCAATTTTTGTAATGTTTTTTATTTTCGTCGCGTTCTTTGTCTCTTTCTCTTTCTACATTTCATTCCGGGTGGAATTTTGTAATCGAATTTAAACCTATTTCCCGATCACCCAGACCTCTAGAAATTTCAGTATAGCTAAGAACTGGATGACAATTCATGTTTCAAGTGTGTTTAGGCATATATATAGAGATTTTAATACAATTTCGGGTTAATATGAGTTGTAAATCGAATTTAAAATTCCCACATAATATACAAATTCAAGTAACAAAATAATTTATATAATAGTAACTAGCTGACCCGGCCACGCGTTGCTGTGCCTAAGGTTTTTGTTATATTACATTGTAGTAATCTATTTAAGAGGAACAGTAGGAGAACATCAGTCATGGGGACCACCATGCTTGTTTACATAGATGCCATTTACAAAAAATATGGCGACCTTCATGACAGATTTTCTACTACTGCAACCTCTTAATACAATGAAATTATTATTTACGAATGAAGACGGAAACGTTAAAGCTGGTATAAAAATTCACTGGATTGATATTAAGCAAAAATCAATATAAAAGAATTTTAAAATTTATTATTATTTTTATTCAAGTTTCTAACAAAGGAGTATATTACTGTCACGCCTGGAGATATTTGGGAGAATGTTCCTTAGTATTATAGGATGAGGGGTAGCTTACTAAAAGCACTCCCGGCTAGGTATCCTGCTGAAGGCAAAAAAAACTAACCAAGGGGAAGATGAGATAAACAGCAGGAAACAAACAACAAATATATTAACGAATAAATAAGCAATAAGAATGAGTAACAAACATTACGAATACTTAGGGAATAACTGAATACAATAATCTTTACTAATCTTACCAAATAAACTACATGGTGGCATGTCACACTTACTCACGAAAATACGTCAAGAGGCACAATGGCCCTGACCCAAGGGTCTGTTTTAGGGACACCCCAAAGGGCGACCCTTACAGACAACCTCAGACTACAAACTCCTAGTGTCTGACCTCAACAACCAGCTTTTATAGCCAATTTATATTCTACTTGAGAATAAAAATTAAACTATTTAAACACGTGCCGAGATCTAACGTAATGACTTTGACCTAGTAAAATGTAATACATAACAATACAGTAAAATATAAACTAATAAATTAATATGTAGGGCAAAACTACCCTATCACCTATGTGACATTACAAAGTAAATAACATGTAACACTTTAACTTATGAATGAGAGCAGATAGTCTTAAATAGTCTTAGATAGTCTTAAGTCTTTAACAATAATATTTATTATTTTAAATTATAATTACTTTTATTTTCAATTTAATTTAGCACTAATCGGTGCACAATATTTTTGGTTAACCTGTCTTTAGCTAACACAAACAAATTCGACGGTTTCCCTACAGGTGAACATGCAACATATAGTTGCCCATGAGAAAAACATGGATTGTCCAAGTCTAAACCACAAATGGACATTGTTTGATCTTGTGACTTATTTATCGACATGGTAAAAGCTAAACGAATTGGAAACTGTAGCCTTCTAAAGGGTGTAGTAGAATCTGACGGTATATACGGAATATAGGTACGTGGCAACAGGACCACTTTTCCTTTAAACTTCCCAGTTAAAATGGTTGCTTTAAGAATATTTCCGGTGATCTTTTTGATGACCAAACGCGTACCGTTACATAATTGAGGTGGGTTCAAATTACGTAGGAAAATAATAGGGGAACCAATCTTTAATCGAAGATTATGTAGTGGCATTCCAGGTATATCTAGTGAATTTAAAAATTCAATTGGAAAATTTACACTTTGATTTTCATCAACAACAGTATCGATTGAATTAAAAGACATCAGATCGCCTGGTAACAACTGTTGTAACTGGAAATTAATTTCGTAAACATCAACATTTTTGGCTGCCAAAATCGCCCGATGACTGAGCCAGTCATGATTCAAGTAATTATTCTGTATTTTCGGAAAAATACTCTGAATCAGTTTATTTTTTTCCTGAAGAACAGTGCAGAAATTGTCTGGCAGTTTAATAAATTGCTTATTTGGTTGCAGTTCTATTTTACCGTTCCCAATATCTAATAATTGTTCGGAAAATATTTGTGCTGATGGATCATTTTGCAATCGTATGCGCATGTTTACAACTTTTTATGTTAAAACTTTTCAATAATTTAAACTGAATTTATATAAGTGTCATCTCAACAATGCACAGCATCCTTGATATTGCAAAAATATTAAGTCATACAACGCTGTGATTGATAAGAGAGAGGATTGTTTCCTTGTTAACAAAATCAAGGGTAGTTGTATCTAAAAACTTTCTAAAATAGTTTATTTTATTAACAGTTAAAATTAAAATAATATTTACTGTTTTGACATGCAAAAACAAAAAAAAAATAACAAAAAAAAACTTCCCTCTGGCGTAATCGATCCCATTACAATAACCCAAGCGAAATGTCATAATCAGCCGCTGATCCAAATTAGCTACTAAGACCTTACATGAAAACTTTCAAAATGATAATGTCATATTTAATATAACAACAATTCAATAAACAATTAATTTGCAATAAAATAATATTCCAACTATAAATTAAAATGTAAGCTATCCTATTTTTCAAGTTGGATCAAACTGCACACGGTGTGCAAATTTGATTAAAATCGGTTAAGTAGTTTAGGAGTCCATTGCGGACAAACAACGTGACACGTAATTTATATATATTAAGATGTGACCTTTATAAATCAGTAAAACAAACTTTCTACTGTAAAAAGTTTTTTTTTTATAAATTGTGATTATAGACACATGCTGTCAAATAGTCGTTTCTGTAAAAATTGTAAATGTCATAATTTTAATTTGTGTTGAAAACTTATTAGAAAGAAATCATTCCACGATAAGTCGCATGGTTAAACGCTTCAAACAGAGACGAACTTACAATCGCAGACCTGGTCACAGGCGCAAAAGTCTACTGATGAAAGACTGTGTGTGTCTGTTCATTGCAAATTACTAATATCGTCTCGACTTGTGAGAAGACGTTTAAATGAAACTGGACGGTTAACGATTAGAAGAGAGTTCTGTCCTTAGATAAGCCTAGGATCAACTTAAAATCTTTAAATCGACGTGAGCATGTTTGGCGAAAGCCTGAACAGAGATTTGCGAGCTGTAATATTGTTCCCAATATTCTTTTTGTTGCGTAATGTTTTGGGGAAGAATCTGCATTAATGGGTACACAGAAGAATCTGTTTTAATGGGAGCACAGAGTTGGTTCCTATTCGCATGAGATTCATGAATGCTGATTATTATCTTGAAAATATCGTGTTTGAACATGTTATGCCGTTTGCTCCTTTCGTGGGACCAAATTGTGTATTTATGCAAGATAATACCCATCATCACGTGGTTAACTACTTAATGCAATTGATCCTGAGTTAATGAAATAGCCTGCTAACAGCCCAAACTTCGGAAATTTTTAAAACATTTTGAGAAAGTATACAAATAAGAATATATTAAATGACTTTAAGGAGAAATTAAAAAAATATCGCAACCAGCTGGACTCGAACCTTTAAAACCTTTAAATATGCGAAAAATCGACTTAAATTACGAAAAATCGACAGAAAAGTGCTGGTTTTACGTTTTTTTTTTTGCATTTTGAACTCAAAATGACTTAACATGAAAATTTCAACCTTAAAATGCAAAATATGAGAAAAAAATGCCAAAAATCGAGTCAATTTCTCCTTAATGTTATTTAATGTATTCTTGTTTGTATACTTTGCAAAAAACCTTCAAAAATTTCAAGAATCCCATAAGAGATATATCAACTAATCGTTTACTAAGCCCGGATTTAAATCACATAGACATTCTTAAAAAAATTGCAGTCATAGGCCCTTACCAGTTAACCATAATCGACTGTTAGATGCAGTAACAGCAGAGGAAGAGAGTATTCCCCAAGATGTTATCAAAAATCTGATCTTCAGCATGCCAAGAAGAATGATTGCAGTAATAAAAAGCAGAGGAAGCCATACGCAGTACTAATCTTAGTTAAAACACTTTAATTTACTTGGTTAAGTTTTTTTCTGTGTACTTATTGTTTTAAGAATTGTTTGTGTTATTAATTAATTAATAAAAAATAATTTAGAATACGATCTGCCTTTGCCGATTTCTGTTTAAAACAATTGCTTTACTTTATTTAAAAGTTGTGTGAAGCTACCAAACGTATCAGTCGAATATAGGAATACTTGATCTTGTTTAGTTAGATTAGATAAGATGTTTATTGGGTTGGCCGTTAGCCTGTGTCACTGCGACATTTGCAGATCTATTGTGACCACCCAATATCTCAAGAATAGGATTAGAGAACCTTGTTCAGCCCTGCCCTCTTAATGAGACTTAATAGCCTTGACAGTGGCCACTCCGCATAACTTAGAGCAGCCGGTTTCTCCTCTCCCAGTACTAGAAACCGCGTCTTTGCAAGTCCTTCGCATTGGCATAGGACATGAAATGCGGTTTCCTCCTCCTCTTGGCAGTATCAACAGATGTCTTTATCTGCTAAGTTCAACTGATTTATGTGTTTCTTGAGCCTACAATGTCCTGTCAAGAGACTGACAATCATTCTGACATCGTTTTGCCTTTGTGATAGCAGCTCTGCAGTAAACTTCGCCGAGTGTCCCTTTATGAAGACTTTGGCTTGTCGCTTGCCCGGTGATTTTTCCCACCACTCCTGGGCCTTTTCTAGCCTCTATTTCTCAATGGCTGCCTTTCTGAATGTGTCAGCAACTCCGCCGATTGGTTCCGGGCCAATCATTCAAGTATTAGCTCCCGCACAGGCCAATTCTTCAGCCTTCTCATTGCCTCGAAACCCTGAGTGTCCTGGTATTCATGCAGGTGTCAGAGATTTTTGACTCGCGGCATGTGTCAGGGCCGCAACGCAGTCCCACACCAGCTGTGAGCTTATTTGTACTGAGACTATCGCCTTTAGGGCTGCTTGGCTGTCCGAGTATACGACTACGGTTTTACCCGTTATACCCTGACTTACGATCTCCGTTGCACAGTGTTTTATGGCCATTACTTCAGCCTGAAACACTGAAGCATACGCACCTAGACTTAGTTGGACTTTTATCCTGTGTCCTCTACTGTATATACCTGACCCTGTGCCTTTCTCAGTCTTTGAGCCATCGGTATACCAAATTGACTCCCCTTGGATTGGGGGGCCATTGATCCATGAGTCCCTTTCCAGTATTTCTACTCGAAAGTTTCTCACAAAGTTATACCTGGGGACTATCCTGTCCTGAGGCATGCTCATTATTTGATCTGCCTTAAACCTATTGTATAACTCTGCTTGCTTTTTGCCTTTTAATAAGGTAACAGGGGCCTGGCCTTGTAGCAGCCTGTGAGCAGTTGCCATAGCCTCGTCCTTGTTTAGTTAAGTGTTGCTTAAAGTTTGTCTATGACTTTATATAAAAACTAAAAAAACTATTTTAAAAAACGCAACAAACTGATCAGTTAAAATATGTGCGAAGTTATTATTTTTTGTCAAATTGACAAATGTATTTTAATTTGTATCCTTTCGCTATTTGCCACTTTTTATATTTAGGTACTGTTATTAATTTTTGCATCTTCTAAAGCTTTGGCTGCCACTGATGGAGAAAATCTAAAGGAAATAACTTCAGAATCTGGATGGATAATTTTGTAAGGTGTTGTTATTAATTTACCTTGGAATCGCATAATTTACAAGAATATGACTTCTGGGCTTGAAAATCAACATAATGCTCTTTATTCGGAACGTAAATGTCTTTTGTTAACAAATCTTTTGTAGAAGATGGTTCATCAAGCATATCGTGAATTTTCTTTCTTCTGATAATTGTTTCCTTTTCTTTTTTTTTTTAATTAAACCACTCGCCCAGAAAAGTTTGGATCGTTTACGTTAGTTATGATTCAGTACTGTTATCGTCGTCAGTACCTTCTTCACTTGCAATTGAAACATTTTCTTCTTCTATTTCTTCTTTTTCGTTTTACATTTCTATCAAACAGCGTGTAAGTCTCCTTTTATTAATTGTGTTATCAGGTATTTTTTGTATCTGGATGTATCAGGTTCTGGATGAGAATGTTTAGTTTTCGCTTTAACCTAAGTTTGTAAAATTTATTCAAACGTGATTTTATTTGTTTAGAATAAAAAAAAAACGTTATTTGTTTCTATTCAATGTTTTCCGTATGTTCGTACTCTTACCGATAGTTTTATTTCTCATAAAGGCCATTTTGCTAATATAACCCTGCATAGTAAGAGTGGAACAAATTTATAGTTAATTTTTACAATAAACAATATAGTCAAAAAAAAACCTAAAGCCTAAATTTATAATGGCGGACAGCTGGGTGGATACAAATGAGGTTGCAAACGAGAGTGAAGAGGGCCAAAATTTTTTGTATCCACTCAGGTGTCCGCCCTTCGAGATTTTGAATTTTCGTATCAACACCGTCGACTGAAAAAAAATTCATCCATATTATCGATGACGACAATTTCCCGTAAAAATTGGCAACTTTCAACTCCAAATAGCTACACCCTAGAATGACCGCCTGAGCAGGAAAGTAAATACCAGTGTTGAATGAACATGTTGCAAATTTGGCTGCTATGTCATCTAACATGTAGCTAGGAACCTTTGAACGTAGCATGGTTTGTAATGAATGTAATAATTTGGAGTTGATTCTGTAGATTTTACAAAGTGTTTTAGCTCTCTTGACACACGTCTCCCTAATACTTATTCTGACGAATGCTTGACCAGAAATATATACCAAGTGTTTTTATAAGGGGTGAATCTGTCTGAAATGTTTTTACAACAAGTTACTCGGAGTTTAATATACAAAATAAAAAGTTTTACGACTTTCATCTCATTAACATTTCCTAACATAAAAAATCTCAAGTTGTGTTTATTTATAAATATACAACTTATAAATAAGACACGGTGTATTTATATCAGATCTAAATTTTACGTGCAACGCATTGGCTAATTTTAGTACAGAGTTCCAAAAATAAGCAACCATTATTGCAAGAACGTTCTTGATTTATTTATTTGTTTATTCTTATTGTACGCGGATATAAAAGATAAGTTAGAATCATATTTTTCAGTTTATATCGAAAGAAATTATGTGTTCGGCATATTTTTCCTTACAGCTTGTTAAAATTTTAAAGATTGCAATTACGAGATTCCAGGTATTTTGTTTTGTTGACATATCGGTACATATTAAAAAATCTTAAAAAATATTTTGTTTAACAATTTGTTCAAATGTAATTTTTATTAAATTTATTTGTCAGGTCAGCTTTTTTGTGCCCTGTCTTATATTTTTATTCGGTTAGAGGACCAAAGCTTTTAAATAGACTAGGTTTTTGACATTTAGGAATTAGGCAAAAACTAATCGACATAATATTAAGTTGATATTATATGCGACATAAGTTAGATTAACATATAACCAACATATATCATATGTGGCCGAATGATTGAAGGTGCTGCTCGCTATAGATAAAGATCGCTGGTTCGATTCCTGGCAAATGTTAGTTTTGAATCAAAAAAATAATATTAATTGATTACGATTCTTTAATTCCAGCCCAGTTTTTTAAATAGACGACTTAGTTGCATTGTTTTAAGATTCTTTAATGGAGTGTAGAAATAGTTGGTTCTTGTAGACTTTTTTTGCCTTTGAATAAGTTGCTAACGATCAAAGACAAAAATTCGTCTAAAAAAATAAGAGATACAAAAAGATTAAAAAATACCTGCAACTAGTATCAAAAAGGTCATATAAATTAAACCATTTTTAACAAAGAAGTAAAGGTGATAATCAAATGAAATATACCACAAAGAATATATGGATTATTAGCTGCAAAACATACAAATATTCTCGTTAGCAACAAATAGCAATATAAACTAGCAATGAAACATCTTTAGCAAATAGAATAAAGGTTAAAATTAAATAAAAAATAAAAAAAAGATGCTTATCTACATCTACAAACATACTGCAAAAAATATTGATTACATCTTGTAAAAAATGGTTCTTAAAAAAATATTACAAAATGTTCCGGTTAGAAACTGAACAAATACAACAAATATACATCCGAAAATTAAAAAACAAAAAAATAATGAAACAGAAATCACAGAAAAAAAAACAAATTTAAATGCTTCCAATATATACGCATAATTTATAGATGTATTTTGATGCTCTATAAAAATTATTTGTTGTCTTAATCCTAAACCAATAATAAAAAATTCACCAACAAAGATACAATTACACTAAACAAATGTGTCTGCTTTTTTTAGCTCACACACCACTTAAAAAGGGTTATCTACTCCTGGAATCAGACTTTAATGAAAAGGATTTTTCGTTGGCGGTAATTCATTGGAGCTAAAAGCAGAGAGATAAAAGGATAGATACTTACTGAATTAGTTTATATCAAAATTTAATCTATTTCTTGATTACATGATAAAATATTTGCAATTTTCAATGCAGAGAACGAACTCAGAAATTGGCACTGTCGGTGAAAAGAGAAAATAAAAAATGTGACTTTACCAATAAAAGATTTCAATATTGTTGAATCAGTGTCTATGTATGGTAAATATTGCAAAACTTTTATTAAGGCATTATTATAGTCGACCCTACATTTCAATTTATACAAACGAAGACGATTTCGTTCTAACGAAATCGCTCCATTGCTTAAATATAAATAACAAGCTGCGAACTTCGTACCGCCTAAAACTGATATGTTTTCCTTATTTCCCGTTTTTTTAAATTTATACGATTTTGTCTCGTATTTTTTTTTGTTCTTGCGTTTTTATTATATTTCTCCTTAGTTTTAACGTTTTTGCTATTTGATCGTTGTATTTTGCAATTTTTAGTTAAATTTATTAGATATTAACTAGCGCCACCAAGCGGTGGCGTCGTAGTACTTAATTAAATAAAAATTACTCGTTTTAATATATGAAATATTAACTGCGCCATCTTACAGTGGCATCACAGTACTTAATTTAGTAAGTATTTTCTTAGTTGTTATTTGCGTTTTATTACTCCATGTCAGATGCGTTGTTGTTATACTATCTTCTGGTTCTGAGCTACCTCTCTACCAATTATAAGCCAAATCGGTTAATCCATTTTTAGGTTATAAATAGTGTAACTAACAAGACTTTCTTTTATTATACGATTGTTTTATGATGCTATTATTTTGTATCGAAAATATCTTAATTCAATTACATGGTTTGACAAACACGACGGTAACAAACCTCTGTATTTCAAAAAACGGAATATAAAATCTTGCATGCAAAACAGAAAATAGTAAATGTAAAAATAGTCAGGCAGTTATTAAAGTCTTTAAGAACACTAAGGTAGCCTCCAGATTATTATACATTATTATACGAGTGTCGTGTGGAACTCGACGTTTTGAAAGAACATAACTGCGTCAAATTAGTTTGGGTGCCAGAACATGAAGAAAAAGAAGACAGCAAACGCTGACAAAGTTGCAATGGTGCAGGTCAGGTTTAATATTTTACAGTTTTAGAAATACAGAAAAGTACGTCCGAAGCTAGATAATAACCTGAATCCTTAGACAACACAACAATCACTGAACATATCCTTGGTCAAACACGCGACAGAGACTATATTAAACAACGTGCCAAAAGCGCTAAAGCACACCGTAAAACAAGGAGAAATCATTGCAAGATTACAAGATTCCTTAACAGTTTAATACAAAGTGACTTCCATCTTAAGGTACACAAATTAGTACAAATACCACTCCCGTTAGAAAAATATTTCTAATTCGATTTCTTTACGTATTCCTATTAAAAAATGCTCCGTTTAAACAGTTATTATAAACAAATTTTGTTTTCTCGGACATAATTTGTTTTAGGTTTTTTATGTCATTCAAAACAAAAAAAGGCAGCAAAGTAATAGTTTTTGAGCTATAAGTTATAAGCGATTTAAAATCTGAAAAACGCAAAAATCTGCATTTTCAAAGCGAGAAAACTCAGTAAAGAATAAACAATTTTAAGATTACCAACTGCCTAGATTGAAGTTTAAACATTCAATTTCAAGGTTTTGGAAAGTAATTGGGTCTTATTTTAATTTATATCGTTGTTTTTTAATTGTTAATTATGCGAGTCTACTGGATTTTTTAGCATCCGCAGTGCGCCGCGCTTTGCTACGCCTCTATATATATTTTACCTACTTACGCAAAAAAATCTCGCGGAATGCTATAAATGTCAAATTGCAGAGAGGCGTAGCATAGCACAGCATACAGTAGACGAGCATAATAATTAACAATTAAAAAATAACGATAAAATAAAATAAATTAAAATACTGTCTAAGAAATGAATTATTAAATTCAAATAAAATGTAATAAATTCCAGATATTCGGTCAAAATTATTTATTAAAATATTAACACACTACATATGTTTCGGCAACATTTTTGCCATTTTCAACTGCAACAATTACAATTTTTTTAAAGACAGAAAACATAATGACTCATTATAAATTCGAGAGCAGATCTTACTAGAGAGCAGTATAATAAAATATGAACGTTATTTGATTTGAACTCTGTTGAGTTTCGTTTTACAAATCCTAGCATCTGTGATGCCTTATTTGCAACATGATCCACTTGGGGAACGAAATACAATGATCTATCAAATTAAACTCCTAAATCGCGAATTACATCCAAAGATGGCAATATCTCATTATCTAGTTTATATGAGTAAATGATAGTATTCTGTGATTTAGTAAAAGTTATTACACTACATTTGGAAATATTTAATAACATATCATTATCCTTCGACCACTTATTCAATTCACAATCCTTGATGGTTTCTATAGTCGTGAATATTTTCAGATCGTCAGCGAATAAGAGGAAATTAACGTTCGGTAATATTTGTTTTAAATCATTGATGAAGCAGTTAAACAACAAGGGCCCTAAATGGGACCCTTGAGGTACACCGGAGGTAGCGTTAATTTCATCTGAAAAATATCCCTGCATCCGAACGATTTGCCTCCTGTCAACCAAATAGCTTTTCAACCACGTTAAGAGTGGATCCTGGATTCCAAAGGTCATCAATTTTTCAAGAAGGATTACATGATTTACGCTATCGAAAGCCTTGGAGAAATCGGTACATACAGCATCTACCTGTGAACCGTTCTCCAAAGCCTCAGACAGGTAATTTGTGTAGATTAAAAGGTTTGTCTCAACTGAACGACCCTTAAAGAACCCATGTTGCTCCAATATAAAATTGTTTTTAATTGCAGGAAACAAATTTTCAGCTATAATCAGCTCAAAGAGTTTTGGAATACAAGATAGTACGGATATCGGTCTGTAGTTTTTTACATTGGGTCTCTCACCACACTTAAAGATTGGTGTTACAAAACTTACCTTCCAAAAGTTTGGAAATACAGCACAAGACAATGATTTTTTCAAAATGTAAAACAGTGGTCAAAGATATACAAAAAAGTTAATACTGCCTTCACTTCGTTACTCTAAATTACTCTTAAAACAGTCGGAAACCTAAACTTAAAGTAATCTCTGGAATGTTTACAGGACACTGTCTATTGAAGTATCAGCCCTATCTAATGATCAAAATGAACAGTGGAACATGCAGATTCTGTGACTATGGAACATATTATCTGTAACTTTAGAGCAACTGTTCGCCAACGACATAACTATCTGGAAGAGGTCTTCTTAGAGCATGTTTAGATTACAAACTTACAACTTAAGTGGCTAGATTTGCAGATTTATTATTATATGTCGGGTATACACAAAAGGTCTTTTAGAGCGCACTGTACCTGGGCCAATATTCCACACGTATAATCTACAATATATTTTACAATTTACATTCTCATCGAAAGGACAGTTTAGGTAAAAAAGTCTCTTTTTACAATTAATCTTGTAAACGTTAAGTATTACTAAAAGTGCAACAAACAGTCGACTTCGACTATATTTAAAAATACTCGTTGATTTTTTTATCAAATTCTGTTTAGAGTGTTTACAGGTAGATATTTCTTGCAAATTTTATACTAATGCATTTCATGTTTACGTTATGTGTAGAGTTTGTTTATACGCATCTCCAAACTTTAAAACGTTGTGACATTTTGTAGGTCAACGTACGCAAACATCTGGCAGAGTCTATTTGAAATGTTATTTGCATAGCCTCAATTTAAATCAGGTTATATCACAACCGTTTAAAAATACATTTCACAGAAAAAAATTAATATTTATTTCCCGAGCCGCCGACTAAAAATATTGCAATAGATAATTCTCGTTTTGCTGTTTTCGTGGAAAAACTTATTTACGAAAGTTAGGTGTGGAATTTAAGATTTAATCGTTGTTCGAATAAAAGCATAGAATATATATCACCTTGTCACTCATTCCTATCGTTAAAGTACTGTATATTTTGAACTATTTCCCAAAAAGTCACTTACCAAGTTCTTTGTGTAAAAATTTAGTATAAAGTAATAAATTTCTGTTTTATTTTCAAAGAGAATTTCATAAAACCACAAAGTAGTCATTAACTTTAAGATGAAAGGTTTCGGTTACTGTTTGGAAAATGATAAATTAAGTAAGTATATTACTTTAAAAGCGTTCTTTCATAGTGAGAAAAGTTGTTTTTAGTAAACTCTTTTGTATGATTATTATTTTTGAAGTTAAATTTTTTGTAGGTTTAGCTCAAATATGATTTTAACATGCAATTTAGGTAATATTTACAATATTTATAATGATTTAATATATCAAAATCTTCTTTTCCAGTAAATCAGATTACCTAATTAATAGATAGTTGTTTATAATTAGTTTGGGCTTAATTTTAAATAATTGGATTTATATGAATAAAACCCTTAATTAATTTTGTAAAGTTATTGTATTCTTTTGTGCTGTACAGTTTTTGACATAGATTTTACGTATATTCGTTTAATCATTTTAATTTATTTTAAAGTTAGTTTATTTCTCAAAACAAAAAAAAAAACATAAAGGTGGCTGACCCAAAGTGGAGAAATTTGTCGAAATTTAGTCCAAAATTAGGTGCTTTTTAGGTGCGCAAAACAAAAATTAGGTGCACTAACCGTTTTTGAAATATTTACGAAAAACCATGGGACCGTCAGCCTTTGAAAACCTAGCTGACCCTTAATAAAAAAAACAAAAAAACTAGGATTGAATAATCTTTAAATTAAGTGCTAATTAAGTGCTTTTTAAAACACGAAACATAAAATAAAAAATTTAAAAATTAAACGTATTAAAATTGAATATATTGATTGTGTATGGCAAAATGGACATCGGCAGTTTAAGAACAGTTAGAAATCGGTAAAATTTTCTTGTCCCGTAATTTTTTTAATGGATAATTCGAAAGGTCACCACTAAAAATTTTTTTTATTTTTTTTAACTCGGACCGCTGAGCTGAGACTTGCAACCGGTCATTTCCGGAAATGATGATTAATATAAAATTCACTTTGTCAGAGATTTAAGTGCTCATTAAGTGCAATAGTTTCACGAGCAAAATAAACTGCTAATGAGCAATTTCAACTGAAAATATTTGGCCAAAGATTTCTTGCGTCTCAACTAAGAGTGTCAATCTGCACTTTTTAAGCACATGAAGATCATTAAAATTTTCTTGTAATTCTATTACTTAATAATAATTCTCTCGTCCGAAATGAAATAAATTTTTTATTTTTATTTTTTTAAATTGGGACTGCTGAGCTTGTTACCGGTCACTTTCAGAAATATGATTATTATAAAAATCTTTTTGTCAGAGATTTAAGTGCTTATTAAGTGCAACAGACTTACGAGCAGAACAAACTGCAAATGAGCACTGTCAACATTTCTAGCAAAAATTTAAATAAAAAAATAATTACCTATTGAGACGTTTTTTACTTGTTCGAATTATTTAGTTGAAATGTCTTGAAGTAGAAAAGTAATGGTATAAATAATTTTTGAGTAATTCAGATAGGTGCGCTTGGTTTTGAGTAGAGAAACGGCAGAGAAGTTTTGATTCGAGATAAAAGTCCATTAATTACCGACACTACGCGCAAAAAAAAACTATGGAAATTTTATGGGATTATTTCGTAGGTATTTGTAACAGTTTTTAAGTGCTTAGAAAGTGCAGAATGACACACTTGGTTAAAGACTTAGGCTAAGAATTTCTAGTTGACTTGGCTCATCAGCGGTTTGTTCGGCTATTGAGTCTGTTGCCCTTACTGAGCTCTTAAATATTTGACAAAAAGTTTTTTATAATAATTATTATATTTGGAAGTAACCGGTAAGAAGTATTAGCTCAGCGATCCCAGGTCAAAAAATTAAAAAAATTATTTCATTTCGGACGAGAGAATTAATAAGTAATAGAATTACAAGAAAATTTTAATGATCTTCATGTGTTTTAAAAGTGCAGATTGACACTCTTAGTTGAGAAGCAAGAAAATTTTAGCCAAATATTTTCAGTTGAAATTGCTCATTAGCAGTTTATTTTGCTCGTGAAACTATTGCACTTAATGAGCACTTAAATCTCTGACAAAGTGAATTTTGTATTAATCATTATTTCCGGAAATGACCGGTTGCAAGTCTCAGCTCAGCGGTCCGAGTTAAAAAAAATAAAAATAAATTTTAGTGGTGACCTTTCGAATTATCCATTAAAAAAATTACGGGACAAGAAAATTTTACTGGTTTCTAACTGTTCTTAAACTGCCGATGTCCATTTTGGTTCAAAGTGCAAGAAGAAATGTGACATTTTGCTATACACAATGAATATAATACGTTTAATTTTTAAATTTTTTATTTTATGTTTCGTGTTTCACACAGTTGTAATCTTAAGTGTTTCACTGTTTTTACCAAAATTAAGTGGCACTATTTTATTTACGTTTTACGGTTTAACTAAATTATTATTTTTACTTAAACTTGTTTTTATCAATTTAAATCCACAACTCGCTTCTCTACCCTCTAAATAGCTGTACGCCGGTAATATGACCTTTCATTTTTTGTAATTCTGGTAAACTAGATATTACAATTTCATTAATTTTCGGTATACCTTCAGGTAGCTTATGTCTTAAACTTTATTTTCTTCGTTTTTTTATATTGAATTATTGTAACATTTTTTTAAATTATAAATTATAATTTATATGAAGTCGTACAGTAGTTAAAAATACCTTGATGTTAAATGTTGACATTTACTGCGGAATATAAATTATAATTTAACTGTTATAAAAGTTCAAAGAAAGGCTAAACAACTCATAAATTATGATAAAATTAAAAATTGGTAGTTTTTAGGAAATATCTTTCTTATCGCAGGTTACGCACAGAGCGGCTGGATTGCGGAAACCTATGATTAATCGAGGCAATAAAGCACTAAAATCGGCCCTACCTCCGAATCTTAAACGGAAAAACGGAATTTTTTGCATTAGATTCGCGAGAGCGTTAGGAAACTTTGTGACCCTATGCTTTCATGTAATATTGGAGAACTACATTTGTGCACACAAAAAACGATTTTTGGGTTCGCTAAAAACAAATTTACATAAAAGTGATCTCCGGAGTACCTGTGTCCAGGATAACTGCTGTATACGTCGTCTCCTGTAGTTTTCGGTAATATCGCTATACAATTAGTCAAAATTCCATACCTGGGGCTTTTTGGGTTTGCTAAAAACAAATATGATATTAACAGTGATCTATGGAGTGTCTGGTGCCCAGGATACTTACTGCTTACCGTCTCTCTTGGAATTTTTAGTAATATCGTTATACAATTAGTCAAAACTCATAATACAAACGTTTTTGCACTAAATTAAAAAAAAAAGAGTTTCGTTTTTAATACATTCAATAAAACTGTAGTGGATGACGTATGATTATTGTGCTTAGCACTAGATACTTCGTAAATCGCTTTTGAATATACGTTCTCATATCAGCGAGCCCAAAAACCCTTTGATATTAAGTTTTGACTAATTTTTTAACGATATTACCAAAAACTCCAGGAGACGAGGTACACAGTAAGTATCCTTGGTATCAGGTATTCCGAAGATGACTTTTAATGTCATATTTGTTTTCAGCGAGCTTAAAAATAACCGAGTATTGAGTTTTGACTAATTTTATAACGATAATATCAAAAATTCCAGGAGAAGATGTAAAAAGAAGGTATCCTGGGCAACAGGTACTCCGAAGATTACTTTCAATGACATATTAGTTTTTAGCGATCCCAGAAATCCCTTAGTTACGAAATTAAACTTATTTCAGCAAATAAATAATGAGTTGAGCTTGTACTTTACTTTACTTTACTTTAGAAAAGTATTTTTGTATGCATAAAAAAAGTTGTTCCAGTATTACATAATTGCGAAATGTCTCTAAGTTTCCTAATGCCCTTAAGAATCAAATGCAAAAAGAATGCTTAAAATCCGTCTTGCTGTTTAAACTGGTGGTTTACTGATTTATTGCCTCGACTAGAACTCGGAAAGCCTATAACGGCCTAAACCACCCGAAAAAAAATATTTTTTGCAGTTTAGGTCCCCGAGGATGATGTCAACCGCGCACTTAAATAATGTCCAAATTTCGGCATAAGAAATTTAAATTGCTGAGATTGTTGTCAAATTTATTTTGTTACAGTACTATTCGAATAATTCTATTAGAGGGTTAAAATAGGGGGTGAAAGTTTGTATGGCAAAAAGTAATTGTTATAAAAATTGAAATTTGGACTCTTAAAAATATTGAATTGAATACGTGTTTCTTGGTTTCTTAGAATTCACCACCTAAGGGTGGAAATAACATGTTGAATATTAAAAAATTACTTCGATTTCTATGAAAATTATTGTGCGGACTACTAAGGACAAGTTATTGAAAACAATGAAAACACTAATAACATAGTATTAAAACACTTTAAAAAAAAGCTATCAAACTGTCTTAAAAACGAGAAAAATTGAGAAAATGGTAAATAAGAAAAAGAAATAATTGATTGTGAGGCAGTGCAAAGTTTTCCGGGTCACCTAGTTTAACATAAACTAAAAGCAAAGTAATCAAAAAAGGAAAAATATGAATTAATAGAAATTATAAAAATTTCGATCATCTAATGCATCTAATCTAAACATCTGTTAAAACTGAAAACTTAAAAATCTAAAGTAAAAATTGTTAGAAACTAAAAACTATGCACAAAAATCAGAACTGTAAAAATAAAGGAAGTAAAATATTATTAAAATAACTATAAACCCATTAGGGAAATTATCTGTAGTGCTATACTCTAGTTTTATTTACGAAAGCTCTGACATTGCATTAACCTCGTCCTTTAAATTTTATAAAGCGCTTTTATAAATCTCAATGAAATCTAAATAAACGATTAATTTAAAACAAGAGTCCAAAATGCGTCAGCGTGTTACGTTTGGCAGATAAGTGTCAATAATTTAGTAGAAGTAATGGTCTTACCGCCTGTGCTTTCATCTTTGTGATAACAGAAGTGTTTATAGGTTTTTCAGACGTAATATTCACGATTTATTGATGGAAACATTTATAAATACGCTGTAGGAAAATTAGAATCGCTTGTAGAAACAAGCAAAATAGGCATTAGGTAAAGCAAACTTACAACAAAAGAGTTTATTGATTTTGGTTAATTAGTTTGAATAGGTTATTTATGTAATATTTTGTAAGTCAAACGAATCAAAGGAATTGTTAACTAACGTTATAAATTTCAACAGTAAAAATCGATTCTTTTAATAAAAGTAAACAAAAATTTTATTTCTTTGATTAAGAATGTTGATATTTTGAAGTGTTATTAATGTTTTGTCAATCAAAGGCTTTTTAAAAATTTGTATAAATCTAGTCATCGTAACTATTTTTAACGATAGAAACTAATTTTTTTTTATTAAAAGTTTAAAAAGCAAAAATAAAAAAATGTGTATTCTTTATTAAAATTGTTTTTTTTTTATATAATCTCCCTTAGCTTAAATAAACTTGTTCCAATGATCCTTCAGTAGTTTTATAACATCTAAGTAACGATTTTTTCGAAGCTCTGCAAAATATTGTTTCACGGCTGCAGTAGCTTCTTCACTCGACAAAAAATGTTTTCCAGGAAGAAATCGTTTCAAGTTTCTAAGAGGTAATAGTCATAGAAAGCCAAATCTGGTGAATACGGTGTATGATCACACATTTTGTACTTTAATTCGTTTAATTTAGACTTTGTCAACAAACTTCTGTGAACACTTGCATTGTCATTATTTTGTACGGATTTGTGCTGCTGATCAACCCAAAAAAAAAGATTGTGCGTGTAACCTTTAACGCGCGATTGAAGTAAAACTTATTTGACGTCCGTATCATCGCAAAATAAATTTAAATTCAAAATATGTTTATTAACAAGTAGCTACAGGTTTTTGATTTTTTCGTTTATTATTATTATTTGTATATGAACGAGTTCTTGAGAATCTGTGTGTGTGAAAATCATGAGAAATCTGATTTCTTCCGTATTTTAAATGTTAGCTGTCAATTAATTTCTAACAAAACTAATAGTATAGACCTAATCTTAAAGCAATATGAACCAGACATAATATTATGTTTATCCGAAACATGGTCCAATAATGACAATATCGGCTACATACGATTTAATAATTACTCTGTTACTGTTACTTCAATAGAACTAATAAATCACATGGCGGTGTACTAATTTTGACAAAATCTTCCATAGAAATTATGAAACACGATTTTTTGACTAATTTATTACTTGAAGTAGATATTGAAATCTCCAGTATCTCTTTTAAAATACTTCAAACCACCTGTTGTATATTAAATATTTATAGATCCCCATCCGGAAATTTTAATACATTTATAGATAGAGGTTATAGTGCATAAATTTTTGTACAAATAACTTTATATCTTTTATTCTTTGTGGAGATTTCAACATTGATTTTTTAAACGATTCACAGGAAAATAAAATGTATGCATATAGAGTACTCACTCATTTTCATTCAATATTTTTTCATCACTTTCTTCATTAATAAATCCACTTTGTTTATTCATATTTAAAACAAATATATACACAAATTTTAGGCGTAAAACTATTCACCAACAATGTATTTTGGTTGACAAGCTGTCAATTTAACAGGTCAGCAGTATAGTAGGCAGAATCGTGTTAGGTTTTTTGTATCAGGATTTTTGCGTTACATTAGAATATGACGTCACTTCCGTTAGAATTACTGAGTTACCCCTAGTCACGCCTAAAGAAGTTTTACTTCAAAAAGAATATGATTAATGCACGAAAATCGGTTTTTCCATTGTAACAAATACACTGACACGTCAACTTTAAATGGCTTGTAAACAAAGAATGAATATACGCATATCAAATTCAAATGGAAGATGAAATATTAAAATAGCGTATAAATTTTGATTTCTCCACTGGCGAATAGGTGCCGCTTTCAAAACTTTTTCACCAACCATTAAATTGTAACGATTGTACAACATGAGTCAATAGCGAAAAGTTGGTGTAGTTTTTTTACTTAATTTATTCTATTTAATATTTTGAGAAAAGCACCAAACCTATTTTTTTTTAATTGGTAAAACGTTAAAAGCAACTTAAGACCATAGAAAAATTAAGTTCGAACTATTTTTAAAGTGAAACTTTTATTAGATCGTTTTAAGTGCATGTTGCATGTCGGTCGAACGCCGAGTAGGTATAAAGTATAAAGTAGGCGGCGCTTATAGTTTAATACAAAAATGTACGGGAGTGAGCACATCTGCTAATGAAAACAATCCTACTTTTCGTATTAATACGAACTTCGACTACGTAAGTATCTACGACATGTAACGTCGACGGTTATATTTTACCTATTCGTATTAATACGAACTTCGACTGCGTAAGTATCTACGACATGTAACGTTTTAAAAATACTACAGTCGTAAATAATAATTTTTGAAACTGAAAATATGGAACTTAAACAATAAATTATGTAACATATATTAAATAAAATCTTTTAAAATTAATCAAAACACTTTCATTTTTAAACAAATAAACTTTGTAATTATCCTACCCTTGTTATATATATTCATTTCATTCTTTTGTGGATTTGCTGAAGTTTTCACTTCTATCGTGTGTGAATGGCACACACACCTTTTGATTTTAATTTCGATTTCGATTTCGATTTCGATTTCAATTTCAATTTCAATTTCAATTTCGATTTCGATTTTGATTTCGATTTTGATTTTGATTTTGATTTTGATTTCGATTTCGATTTCGATTTCGATTTCGATTTCGATTTCGATTTCGATTTCGATTTCGATTTCGATTTCGATTTCGATTTCGATTTCGATTTCGATTTCAAATTCGATTTTGATTTCGATATCGATTTCGATATCGATTTTGATATCGATTTTGATATCGATTTCGATTTCGATTTTGTTTATGATTTTGATTTGATAAAGCGATTTTTATACCCTTAATGGAATATGATTCGAAAAATTTTTAGTTAAATGTCTATAGGGTAAAAAAAAGTTTCACTTTTACCGTGGTTTCATAAAACCACACAATGCTTTTTTTGACAAACTTTCATTTTATTAAAGTGAAACTTTTATTACATCGTGTTAAACTTTTTGCTCTGTGTAGCGCATGTCGCATGTCGGTCGACCGCCGAGTAGGTATAAAGTATAAAGTAGGCGGCGCCTATAGTTTGCAGCAGCTGACCGTGTAGTGTATAGACTATTACTCATTTGTGCCAGTGCTCCACGCTATATTATTTGTGTTTAATTTTTGTCAGTGTTTAATTGTAAGAAGTTTTTGCTGGTGCATGTTGTTGTTTATGGATTTATTTCAATTTTGAGTACTTGAATTTATTATTTAACTTATTTTGTATGAATATTAAATTAATTATTTTTTATTTATATTCGGTCCATTCCAATTTTCCAAGTATAAAAGTAAGATTGATAAAGCGATTTTTATACCCTTAATAGAATATTATTCGAAAAATTTTTAGTTAAATGTCTATAGTGTGAAAAAAAGTTTCATTTTTACCGTGGTTTCATAAAACCACACAACATTTCTTTATTTACTTCAGGATGACATGTTTCAACAAACTTTGTTTTCTTCATATGCTGAAATAGAACTTACAACTTATTTATAAAAACCAATGAAATTCATTACTACCTATGGGATTAACCAAATTTGGTAATTAATATTGAAATACTTACTTATTATTTGTAATTTCTAAAACTAATTTCTTTATTCAATAACCAATTTAAAAGATACTTGTATTTGTTTATGTATTGTTAATATTTATAATTTTTTTTAAAACTAGTTTAGAAAACCCTGATTTTAAACTATAAACCAAGTAACTATTTAATTGGTATAACTGTCAATACGTATTTTAATTGCGTTTGTTATTTTATTAGCATGATAATATTTATTGGCAGAATATTATTAGAATAGTAACGTCTTTACAATTTTGTACGAATACGTGGTATAAAAATTTATTTTTAACACCCGGCGCAAAAGAGGAGTGTTACTCATAAAAGTTTGACCTGTCAGTGGCACCGTAGGTCCTGAATAAATGAACCGATTTGAGTGCGTGTTTTTTTAGTCGAAGTCTTGATTATCGCGGTAATTCTATGTTTTATAAAAATCAGATAAGCAATTTTGAAGAGATACTAGCACAAAATATTAAATAAATAAAACAATCACTTAAAAATCTGCACTATTATATTAAACTGATACGACAATATTATTTATGGGTCTTACAGATAATACATACTGATAATTGGGTTTTTACCTAAAAGCCGGTTATTAAATTTTCTTAAGAATTCTCTACTTTGGATTAGTATTAAAATATATTAAGTTATGGGGAATTATTTAAATCTGTTTGATCGTTTAAAATTGCATTTAACTTCTTTAGTTTATATACTTTCGCCAATTCTATATATAAGAATAGCTCATGGGAACGCTAAATGTAAGAAATTTATATCTCTGAGTGCATAGAGAATTTTTGTTTAGCCGCTATTTCGGTTTTAAATCATTAACATTTATTTCAGTATTAAAGAAGGACAAGTAAAATACATACTAAATCAACGTTTTGTCATTGTTTTATGAACACATTAATCCACTTTTCATAATTGGTATATGTAAAAATATTTCCGAAACTTGCACATATAAATTACACATATAATTTCAGAGATTTTGCTTTTATATTAATAATATTAGGTATCAATTAGGTTAAGTTTCAAAGGAACATAAATTTGTAACTGAATAAATGTTAAAACCTAAACATCTATAATTAAGATATTTTATTTCATCCTGTCCAGTAAATCAACTTCCCTATTATCAATTCGGGGCCGGTAAGTAAAACATTACGGTATCATGTACTGTAATGTGTTGCCTAGCAACTCTACTCTGATTGCTTAAGGGAAGACAATTACTTTTAATTTTTGACATTTAAAAACACTATAATGACTATAAAATAAAAATAAAATAATTAATTACTTACTTTTTATTTTATTTTAATTTAAAACACGAATTTACAATTAATACAAAAATTTTACAATATTTGACAGTAACTGACAGTTAAGGTAATTTGACGTAACTAGTCCAGTTACGAACTATTTTAAAAATTTTTATGAAATTATTAATTTATAAAAACAGGATGAAATAAAATATGATACGATACATGGTCGTTAGGTGTTATTACAGTACTCTTTTTTCTTTCCATACTCGGCTCCTACGTCGCCTCGTCCGTAAATTAACTCGTACTGTAATAAGTCACGTACCGACTTTGTAACGTATAATACTATTGTGTTTCTGGTTAAGCAAAAATACCATAAACACAAAAAAAATGTGGTTAGTTCAAATTATAGTTTTAAGTGATTCTTTAAATATGTTAAAACAGAATAGTTGCCAAGATTTCCTTCTTTTGGGATAGTGGGATGGATGCCTTAGTGAGTAGGATACCATAGGTGTCATATAACGTTGTCTATCAATGACTGTGAGTACGTAAGTGCAACCTTTTGAAGGCTTCAATGGACCTACTAAGTCAATGTGAATATGTTGAAATCTACCTTCAGGGACGTTAAAATCTCCTAGACTAGATTTGGTGTGTTTGAAAATTTTTGATTTTTGGCACTGAATACATGATTTCGTCCAAAGATTAATGTTTTTATTCATATGAGGCCAGAAGTATATGTTTTTAATTGCTTTGATTGTGGCTTTAATGCCTAAATGAGCTACGTTATGTACTTTAAGAAAAGAACTGTAACGTAAACTTCGAGGAATATATATACGTTGTTTATTAGTAGAAGTTTCATACCAAATTTTGAAATTATGTGTTTCAACTTTAATTTGTTTGAGGAAAACCTTGTTTCTTCTTTGGTTTGAAGAATTTTGTTTTTGTAAAAGACTAGTTAATTCTATATCTGAATTTTGTTCGTTAAATATATCTTGTATTGTGAAATTAATATTATCGATTTGATCGTGCTTAATTCGGCTAAGAAAATCTGCAACTTCAACGTTTTTGCTGCCTACGTATTTAATTTTGTTAGTAAATTGTAGAATATATTCGAAATATCTAAATTGACGTGGTGATTTTTCTGATTTCGAAAAAATTGCTTTTTCTATAGGTTTGTGATCTGTAAAAACATGGAAATCTACGCACTCTAACATGTAACGAAAATGTTTAATGGACTCATAAATAGCAAAAAGTTCTTTGTCAAAAACACTGTAGTTTTGTTGACTTTTGGTTAATTTTTTAGAGAAATATGCTAAAGGTTGTCTAACATCTTGAATAACTTGCTCTAAAGTACTACCTATGGCCGTTGAGCTAGCGTCTGTAGTTAAGATCAATTTTGCTCCTTCTTTAGGATGATTAAGCAAAGATGCTTTAATTAACATTTCTTTTTCTTTTTCAAAACATTCTTGGCATTCTTTTGGCCAATTTTCAATATTTTTAATCTTGTTTGCATTTAAATAATTAATGAATTCGTGTAAAGGACTTAAGATTTTTGCGAATTGAGGTACAAATTTATGATAAAAATTAACCATTCCTACAAATCTTTGTAATTGTTTGTAAGTTTTTGGAATTTCGTAATCTGAGATAACTTTAACTCGTTCATCAGATGGCAAAATTCCTTCTGGAGTGATAGAATGACCTAAAAAGTTAACCTTAGTAACTCCAAAAATACATTTAGATGGTTTGACATTAACGCCAAATTTTTCTAACCTTTCAAATAAAATATCTAGATGATGTAAATGTTCTTGTTCATTTTTGCTAAAAATTAAAATGTCATCTAGGTAAACGAACAAAAAATCTAATCCTCTGGTGACTTCATTAATAAATCTTTGAAATGTATTACCAGCATTACGTAATCCAAAAGGAGTACGTAGAAATTCGAATGCACCAAATGGAGTAGTAATTGCTGTTTTGTAAATATCTTCTTCAGCCACGGGTATTTGATGATACGCTCTTACTAAGTCGATTTTTGAAAAAAATTGAGATCCGTAAATTTTTAAATTAATGTCAGAAATCAACGTTAATGGATAACGTTCTGGAATTGTTTGTTTGTTAAGAAAACGATAATCACCGCAGGGACGCCAATGAAGATGATGATGTCCTGCAAATACCTAAGTCGACCATGTCTTCAAATTCTTTTTTGGCAATTTTATATTTAAGGGGATCTAACCTTCTTGGCTTACTATAAGGTAAATGCCCTTCGGTAACTATGTGATGTTTTACACAATATTTTGCTTCAGAATGAAAATTGGGAGATGAAAAAATGCTAGAATACTTTTTAAAATAATTTGTATACTGATTTTCAACCGTAAATAGTTTTGGGAGTTCCTGATTGAAATTTTGTAATCTACCAGTGGAAATAATAAAAGTTTCGTTATCTATTAATTTTTGTTTTTTTAAATCAAGTAGCAATCCAAAATTAGATAAGAAATCTGCACCTATTATGGGTTTAGCTATATCTGCAATTGTAAAAAGAAAAGGAAATTTTCGGCGTAAACCGAGGTTTACGTTCAGAATTTTTTTTCCATAAGTTAGAATAGTATTGCCTGAAGCGGAAGTCAGTAATATATTTTTATCTTTTTTATGATTGCTAAACATATTGTAGGGAAGACAGCTGATGTCTGCTCCACTATCAACGAGAAAATTTAATTTATTAGTTTTATCGTAAACAAAAAGACGTTTTGACATAGGAACACTGTTGGTAGATTTACAATTATTTACGGTTAAGCTATTTAGTTTTTTGAATTTGTATTAATTTTGTTGAAAGTGTCTGATAAAAGACATGGTGGACCGTTACATTTTTTGGCATTATTTCCAAAATTTTGATGATAATAACATAAATTGCCTGATTTATCACGACTTCTATTCCGATGATTACTTGAATTTACTGATAAATCGCGGCTTTTTGATCTGTTTCGGTAAGTTTGACATTGACATTTATGGTAATCGTCTGATGAATAACTATTTTTTGAAAAATTATTTCTAAGAGAGGAAATTTCTCTTTCAAATTCAGTTGCTCTTGAATTTAAATATAGATTACGGTCTTTCATTCTCGGTCGAAATGAGGGCTCTCTTTCAAGTTTTGGCAACATTGAAGATGATGATACTCCTGACCTACCGGATGTGGAAATAAATTCGTGTGGACAATATTTTTCCTAAATTGACAAAAACCAGGAATCTGAGGAAATTCCTGATCCTGACCCACTTAACTCAGTTGATACTGAACTAAGTGATATTCAGTATGATGGATTGGAAAATTTGGCTGGGTATATATGCCATAAAATGAAAGACCTTGATAATATTACAGATTGTACATCAAGCTCTACATGGGTTTCACATCTAAGTGAGGAAGGTTTATCAAAGCCTACTCCGGAATTTATGGATCAACTTGAAGAACTTGAAAAAATATTTAAATATTTTAATAAGGATAGTTTATTAATTTCTAAAAATTATTTAAAGAAATTATTGGAAATGAGTTCTCTTGTGCTATGTCCAGAAAAAATAAAATTATTATTTTTTCGTTCCAGAATGTGTTTTAGAATAACACAATTGAATAGTGATTTACGTAATGCTGCTGTTTCGGGAAAACGAACGTTTTCCAAAATAATATATTAATAGATAGAAAATCCAACTATGACTTTTTTTAACATCATTCTTTTATCCATCCTTTACCATAACACTTGATTAAGTATATATGAATTTATACTTTACTCAAGACTTCTTTAAACTGATAATATTGAAATTTGTGCTATTGTGTGGTTCAAGCTTTTTATTCATATAACGCTCGTAGTTAATGCATATTTTTCAAAATCATAAAGGTTTAAAAAAAATAATATTTACACAGTATTTAATATTAAGAATTAATTTTCTATATGTGATTAAATATTACTTTAATCGATTAAGAAATTTAGTTTCAGAAAATTTTATACAGGCTATTCATCATATTAGGCCAAAGCTGTTTAATGTTCAAATATCATTTTGGTTAGTTTAAATGAAACACCCTATATGTATCACATGCAATAGCTTAATTTATTTGCTTACAAATTAATGTTTATTAGTTCCCTATTCCTAAAATTTCTAGATTTCGAATTATTTAAAAAAAATTGATTGAGAAGCACAGACTACACTATTGCCTAAAATTAAAAAGTAGTTAATAAATCAATATAAATTTCAATAAATCATTGTGGCTTTTTATTATTAAAATATTGACTTTCAAAAGTTAAAAAAACTTTTTTAATTTTTCAAAAAGTTCCTAAACTCCATAATAGAAACGCATATACCATTTCCTTTAATGTAATTATTTGAATGTATACTCACCAACTAACGACATGCGCGAGTCGGACCGAAATTTATATCATGACTTACAATAATTATTCCTTTTTGCATGTACCTATGTATTTCGAGATTCTAACTTTTTTAACGAAATGAATATTTTTTTAATATTATTGTCAACTAATGCTAAAAATGTACAAAATTTATATTTTTCCGAATATAATTATTTTATTTCCTTATTAAGAATGATATATCTTCCTATTTCGTTTATATGAACTTTCCAAGTATACCAGAAACGTAATTGTTTGATAAAATGATAATTGATGTAGGTACTCTATAAGTTTCTTTTGTTAAAACTACAACTGTAAAGTGTTGAAGTTAACATTTTAGTGCTAATTACATACCAGATAACCTGTACAAGACTCGTAATTATTCTCTCTCGTTCTTGGAAACTTTGAAGTATTCTCAATGCACACATGCACTATAAATGCTTCGTATTTGTTTTTAAAGTAGCAAGCTCTTAAATCATTTTTCGCTCAAGCTGTCTTATTGCAGAAAAGTTTTCGTAAGTTTTTGATTTGCTTTTCGTTTTGTTAAGACTATCTAGCAGTAACGTTTTTTGTTTTTTTGCTTTATTAGGTATACTTATGTTTCCAAGCGTTTAAACGTAGGTATATATTATGTATTTTGTTCATGTAATGTCTATTCAGTTCGGTTTTATGCTTGTCCCGAATAATATCCTGGAGTCTGAAATTTCCTAAAGGGCCTTTTGAAACAGACTCATCCGTGCGATTTAACCGGCGTTATGACACTTGACTGATTTTCTGTTTACTGTTTTGTATTTCTGCTCAAATTCCATGCGACGAAATCAAATCGGGGGAACTTAAAAGGGTAAGCTTACAACTGAAACGTATACATGTATACTTTTAATTCGGGTTTTTGTTCAAGCTGTCTTCCAAAAACATGTATACCAAACTGAATTTGGTTTCCTTAAAAGAATTAATTATACAAAAACCATAAAAATGTGTTAAAGTTGGATATTTTACTTTTTGTTTAACATTCTAAATTTAAATGTTTAGGATTATTATAACGAGATTAACTCATGGATTATAAATAATGAAAAAGAAGTAGGTACACATTAAAAAATAACACTATAAAAATTAAAAATTAGGAATCTACAAAATTAACAACTAATTTTAGCGTGGAGCATCGAAAAGAATACGATGTAGAATGTAGATTATTTAAGCCATTAATGTTAATATTAAACGATTTTGAAAAAAATATTAAAACACTAACTAGTTATTATAAATTGCAACACCATTTAATACTATATAAACTATTCTATCAAATCATTCTGCTCTACTAGACGAAAATTTAGATCAAATTCCTTTTATTTAAATTCGTACCTACTACTAACTGTTCTTTAACTTGAGATTTATTACCTCCATGATAAACAGTAAAGTCCAAAAATCCTTTATTAGGTGAGCCTATCGTGAACAAACTAAAGCAAGTTGGAAAGGTAGTTATCAATGAAATCTGACTCTTCAAAGCTGTAACCTTTCTTCCTATTCCAAATTCCAAAATAAAGCCAAACTACATCTCTATATGTGCATATATTGAACCGCTCAAATATTTTCTCATGAACACTGCTAGATTGTATATAAGATTTTAGTGACGTTAACATTTATACTTATTTTGTTTATTAGTTTTTCTAGGGAGGGCAAGCTTTACATTTGGCGCCCCCCCTGGCCTACTGTCACGACCGATTTACGAAAAAGCGAAGGCCTATTACTACACGAGTCGTATACGAAGTTAAAATAAAACTTAGGTTGAATTATAAGGCATATTTAATGATACACAAGTTGGGCCATTGGACTTTACATACCTACATAATTGAAACAAAGCGAACAATTTAAAGCCTCAACTCAAAGATTAGATCCACAAGACCCTGGATTACATAATTCTTATTTTTCGGGCTTTTTTTGCTAAAAAAGTGTTGATTATTTTATCAAAAGAAAGCAAAGAAGCCCTTTCATGTTCAATATTTATAATGCTTAAATTTGTTAGTCTTTGCTGTGTCATAGCATTTCTTAAGTAGGTTTTTATAAGTTTTAATTTACTGAAACTTCTCTCTCCAGATGCAACAGAAACTGGAAGCGTTACGAATATTTTTAGAGCAACACATAAGTTAGGATAACCCTCTTCCAACTTGCAAGTTTCTCTTCGTTCAAATCACTTGTATAGGTTTTAGCCAATTCTTTAGCCGTACTTTTCAAAGTCGTAACGTTCAGTGTTTTAATTTGAACCCCACACAAAAAACTGAACTTGTCGGCAACCTCAACCCTTAATTTGGCGCCCTCCCTAACTAGGCGCCCGGGGCACATGGACATGCCCCCACTGCCCCCCCCTGGATCCGGCCCTGTTAAATCCATAATCATGATGGAATCCAGAGACCTCTAATAACCCTTTACGTAACACAACTAAACTGATTTCCAGCTCTATTTATCGAATGTTAAAAAACGCATCTTGATCTATTTTACTCTGCTAAAAATCATATGTTGGATTGATTTTCGTGCTTTATTTTCTCGACTAATGACGAATGGGTTTAATTTATACATAATAAACTCCTTTTCGGTGGGTGACTAGATCATCTGCAATTTCAATTTCGGTAAAGTGAATGTGTCTAGGTGTCTATGCTTTACTAAAATAAGAGACCAATTCTAGACATGTAAATTTTATCAGTCGAAGTATTATGTACTTGTACCAGGTGGGCTAAAAAGTTCATGGGCTAACACACAGAGAGCACTACTAATATTATTTTTAGTTAATCAAAACTTTTAAAGGTATTTTTATAAATTTTACAACTGTCCAAATATTAGCTTGTGGAAAAGAGCAACTTTTGTTAGCTTGAATAAAATGCATAAAAAGGAATTATGTTTGTTAATAAGGCATTGCTTCAAAAAAAAATATGTTCAAAGCAAGCTTTAGGTAATAAACATTATTTGAACTGTGCACCAACAAAATCAAGATGTTTGCTATGTTTGGACGAGACAAAATGAGCACTGAGAACGACGATTCATGCAGTGGATGCCCCAAAGAGGTTGTTACTGACGACAACATCCAAAAAGTCCACAAACTAATTTTGGATGATCTCAAAGTAAAGCTAATAAAAACTAATAAGAGTTTGCTGTATAACACTTGTCCGCAAATTCTTCGTTTCCGAGAAACAGGGTGTTAAAGTTTTTCTTAAAAACTAACTATTTATGTATTGCTCCGAAACCGGTAAAGATATTTAAAAGAAATTTGGTGGTTGTTTGGAGGCTGTTATTGCGAATTGGTTGACATGCAATTATGTTCATCATTGGCGCGCATACGGGTAATGATCTCAATGTTTTTGAAGGAAAATATGATACGCCACTAAGATATTTCAAACTAAAAATCATTTTTAAAATCCTCGTTTAATTTGTGCCAAAATATCCCTCTCATCTTTTTGTCGTATGGGGCGCCGTTTTTATGCAAAAAAATAAAACATCTTAACACGCATTTTTTATTACTTTGTAATGAAAAATGCGCGTTAAGATGTTCCCAGTTTACTTTTAGAACCAAATACAGGTTTATAACGGTAAAGTAGATCTCTTACCTGTTTATTTTCTAATTTTGACAAAGAGGAATCTAATTTTGTCATTAATTGTTCAATTCCGTTGGTCTCATCTGTTTCCGTAACGTTTACCTTGTGAATTATGGCCGTTACTAGTTCTAAACTTCCCATTTCAGTGTCCTTTCGGAGAAGAACTGGATGATCGTTCAAGTGGATAACTCGGATGGGTACCTCTTTGGCGGATCTAACAAGAGTCTTACCCACAAGGAGTCCTTTTCCCAATTCATGGTCATGGTTCTTCGGCTCTATCATGGCTGGGGCACCATCTGGCTCCAATCCATCCAATCGCGCTGTTACGACACATTCGCAGCTCGCCGGAAGTTCGATATCATCGATTAGCTTAATCGAGGCATTGTCAACTTGTTTTCGGTGCAGGAATATTTCCTTATTATCAGTACGAAGGATACGTCGGCGAAGATCCAAATGAAAACCACAGTGAAGCATAACGTCCATACCCAGAACAACATCTTCATCAACGTCAGCCACCAGCTATATATATATATATATATATATATATATATATATATATATATATATATAAGTATATATATATATATATACTTATATATTGAAAGATCTGCTGCAGTGCACAAAATTAAGATTTATAGTGATAGTATTACGTTTGTGAAAAATATTTTCACTATACGCGACTAAACGTAAAAGCTTCTTAAAGTATGTTCTCTATAATTGTACAAAAATAGATCTTTTTATCACAAATTAACCCAAGTCACGAGATACCTTTAAAAAATCTCAGAGTCTGAAATAAGTTTCAGTCACGTTTCCTGAATAGATCACACGCGGGTGTTTTTGGCAATAGTCCTCTACGAAATTGCACTGTCAACGTGAAATTACACAAACCTCAGTTAAAATACGATTACTAATTTAATTCGTTTTATCCAACGACCACACATCAATGTTCTAAGAAATAAATTGGCATAATATATATTTTTAGCCAGACAATGAAATTTTCTTTAAATGTTACACAGACACACGATTACAGAAATAATAACAAAAGTTAAGATATATTGATCGTAACATAGCCGTAATTGTTAAAGTCAAAAAAATTCATTACAAAACTAAAGAAAATTCGTAATGAGATAATATAGAGAATATGACAAATATTATTACTAGAAGTTAAATATGCATTAATTTGGTTTAAAGCAAGATTACAGACACATAAATAGTAGTGGTTACATTAGTTTGTCTTTTATGGGTTTACTGGTTGTCTGTTACATAGGGCACAAATAAATTATAACCATATACAAACTACAAACCGAATTACTTAGAATTAAGAGAATGAAAAGTGATCACTTTCATTTAGGTGAGGCAACGAAGCATTAAACCTAACAATTTTGTGCAGCTAGATGAATAATGCATTCAAATCGAGAGAGTGTCAGCAAATTTAATTTAATTTTATTTTTATTGATCTCCGGGAGATGAAAATTGCATTTTGTGCATAAGAAAAATGCATTTTCAAAGTGTATCTCAAAGAGATGGAAAAATGGAAAATTTGACACTCGGGAAATATGGACGGAAATGAGTTTACATTTTATATTTTGAGGGTCGCTAAAAAAAAAACGGCGATAATATCCTAGAATTTTAAGATAGGTTCACTCGGAGGTTTTTATGGTAGATGAGCAGAAATTGTGGTATCAGATGACAATTAAAAATAATTTCTATGAATATCAACACCAACAATTTTATTTAACAAAAAATGTAATAAACAAAAAACTTTTATTACATCTTATCATTTAACTTCTCTTCTTCTTCTATATCTTCATCTGGATATTCAGATGATTCTTGTTGTTCTGTATAATTTTTAACATTTGTGCAATTACATCCAGCACAATATTAGCATGCCAAGTTACAAACCAAGCCATGCTTTCTGCATCCCCATAAGGTACTGCAATATTTTTTACAACTTTAAAACCAAGCGACAATTTCCACTCTGGGCACCAGGTACCTCTGAAACCATCGCCGTGATGAAATTCGAGCCCCAAAACCTTCGACTAATGATTATCGATTGATTTTGAAAAAATATACATATCTTAAAACTTCAGGCAATATGTTACACCGTACCTCGGAGACCATTGCCGTCATCATATTCGACCTCCAAAACTCCTGAGTATAAAAACTAAATTACAAATTACATTTTTCAACTTTTCGAGATCCATTTTGAAAATGCATTTTTTATACACAAAATGTAATGATCTTCTCCCGGAGATCATTGTAGTTCACAAAATTTTCTGACACTCTCCCGAATTAAATGCAAAAAAGTTGCATTCATCTTGCTGCACAAAATTGTTTGTGCTTAATTGCATTGTCTATATCTAGTTGTATTTAAAACATTTTATTAGGCTAAAAAATCCATTATTTTTAATTTATTGTCAATAAATACAATTGTTAGTGATCGCTTCTGTAAACAAAGCTAATCTCTATTGTATTAATTTTACATTTGCAAATTAATCATAAATAACATGATTTACCTACTGTTTAATATCCAATTTCATGTTCACGTCAACCTTTTCATCCTACCTTCAAATTAGATCATATTGTTATATTTGCCAAATATTTTCGGGAACTCAGTTATGCGAACATTGATAAAAGACAAAAAGATATAAAGGCATAAGAATAACATTTTAAAGTGAACTTCAAAATTTTTTGTATGCTAGTAAATTGATCTCATCGTTACGCGACGCTTTAATACATCGTTATAGATCGAATGGAGCAAAGGAGCGTAAGAAAGCAAGAAAGAAGAGGGTGGAAAAAGTATGAATCAGTATACGCATAAATACGTTTAATACAAATAATATAATAAGACTAAGTTTACTCAAGACTTCCTTGTATAATAAAATCTTTTTAAGATGGTTTGTAAATTATTGAATTATTGTATACATGCATTATATAAAAATAATAAACCTTTTTTTATTTAACCTTTTTAAATTAATCTAAGTGTACTTAAAAATCCAAGAAAATTTTGTTAAGGCGTTGTTTATTAAATGTGATTATTTCTTTACATTTTAAGCTAATGTAGTAAATTTTGTTTATTAATTGTTTGTAAAAAATACTTAAAAATAGGCTTTTCGTATATCCCACATGGATAAGCCTACTAAAAATGCTGCTCGAACTAGAAAAAAATTGAAGAAAAATTTAATCAAAAAGTAAAAAGGTTAAAGCAAAGATATACCTTATATAATAAAAAAATAATTATCATAATCGGATAATGGTGATCACACATTACAATCAGTGGGTGAACAATCAATCAACCCTTGTTTTCCCAACAAGCGTTCGATTTTTTTAAAGTTTCTATGAGACCAACTTTTAAATTAAAACAGAATAATTTAAATCGGACTACTCCGTAAAAAGTTATACTTGTCGTACATTACAATTAGTGAGAAAACAATCAATTATCCTCTGCTTACCTATCCTTAGGGTTAGATTAAATTTTAATATAAGTCCAACTTTAAGATATCCCTTCTTTTAACTTAAAAAAATTATTAAATTCATACTATTTTTTAATAATATTTAAATATTCCCTATAACTTCGTAGTGGCATAAAATATCTATTTTGTTCTTTTATTTAAGGATCTTGCTACTGGAATAAATATAATAAAATAATAATTTTAAAAATAACCATTCCTTTTATAAATATTTTACGAACGTTTTGATTTTAAATTAGGTAGGCGATTTTTAGATTCTAATGCCAAAATTCAAAATATGAATTTAGGACCAGAGTCTTTTTTACCCAATCAATCGAAAAAATCCCTCGAAGAGGCGAACTTAACACTGCTCTATCAAAACTTGTTGATTCCCAGTCAGTACCAAATAGGGAACTTCATTTTAAAGCTAAAAATGTAGACTCACATCGGAAGCATATCAATATGTACTACCAAAATATACGAAGCCTACATAACAAATTGGATGAATTAGTTCTAACTCTTAATGATTCACAAGAACCAATTGATATTATTTGTATAGCCGAACATTGGCTTAATGAATCTAATGTAAATTTCTTTAAAATTAATAGTTATAATCTTTCCAGTTATTATTGTAGACCGAATGATGAACACGGGGGTGTATTAATCTATACAAAGAATTCGTTACAAACGAAAGAACTGACTTTTAATTGTTTATCGATTGAGTCACATTGTGAATTCACTGGTTTAAAAATCCTTATTCTAAATATTTTTGTTATATCTATAAACAGGGCCCCTTCGGGCAATCTACAGATATTTTTCAATACTCTGGATCAGATTTTAAAGACTGTGTATTCTAAAAAGAAAGTTTTTATATTTGGTGATTTTAATATTAATTTACTAGAAGATACTGCGTCTTAATTCGATTTTGTTTCATTATTAGAATCATATAATTTTAGATTCTTAGTGTCAGAACCTACTAGAATTACTAAAACATCTAAAACTTGTATTGATAATTGTCTGACAACCGCATTTCAGATGTCGAACTGTAAAATAAATTTAGAAGACCATTATTTCTCAGATCATAAATGTATATTTAACAAATTTTATTTTAAGTAAGAGGAGATCATCCATTTCTCAAATGTGGTCGTATGGTAATACCAAAGAAAACACAAAGTCCGTACCACACAGTAATTTATTAAATTGAAATTTATTGACAACTAGTTTCGACCGTAACGGTCATCATCAGGTCTGTAAAAATATGGAATGATAGAAAGGTAAAAATAAAATAAATGAGGTTTAAACAACTTACCAAATATAAATACAAAAGTAATCAAAATTAATTGTATAAAAACATTATTGGAATAAGACGAAAAGGTTCTTATGTAATCAACACCAAATGTCCATCGGTGGTAGATTAAGTGTGTCGTGGGAAAGTTAAGAGGTAAAATAGACTAAATGAGCCAAATTGGTACGAAAAATTGTATGTTAAGAACATTAATATAGTAGTAATATAAAAATAAAAACTTAACACAATGACAAATAGTCAAAAAGGAAAATAAGTCACCTGCAGCATCAAAGGTTAATAAAGGTGGCTAAAGATCCCAAAAAATATTTGTTGTTAGGTGGACTAACGTTAAAATGAAGTAAGCCCAAAGAGGGGCTTCGAAAGAAACTCATTACAGAGATTAAAAGAGAAATGTTTGGTATGTGAACCAAAGTGATTATCGGTAAATGAGTTCTTGTATAATGACCGTGGGTGAAAGGTACTCAGGCCTTTATATGGAAGTGGTTCAACAAAAAGCGGAGAATAAGTCCACAGAGAAAAAGGGGATCTTAGATCAACCAATATGATGTAATGAGTGATAAAGTAAAATGAAGAGGAGTGGAAAAGTGATTGGTCCACCAATACACATCGATAAGTGAGGAGAGAGTTTATGAAAAGATGGACAACTAATATGCCATAAGTTATGAAAAGGATCATCATTGTCGATGAAACGGCTCCAGAACAAATAAAGTCTATAACACCGCACTAACACACAAGAAAATATATAACAAATATGAGATGATCACGGATTTCGTAAAGTGAAACTTGTTAATCACTGTATGATAACGAAGGAAGCTACGTGGCAAATGTAATGTAAAGGAAAGATACTGCGCTTGAGCGGAAACAAGAACCCGGAAAACATGATCAAAAAATTGACATAGAGTGAAGAAAACATAGAACCATGAAACATAATTAAAGTGATACATAAACATGAAATACATTATAGTTAAAAGAATTAATTCAAATTATGAAAACATTAATTATAAGTTACTTAACAAAGAGAGAAAATCAATAATAATATTAACATGAGTTAAAAGAATGTTTTAAAAATTTAAATGAAAGGTGACAAAGTAATTCAAAGTAATACAAAATATGTTCAATAAGACAAGCTGTTGATAGATGTTGTGAAATGTAACAAAGAGAATGTTAATATTAAAAATTAATTAAATTAATTAAAGAAAATTTCGTATGTTAAAGTTAGTAAATTAAGCGACGTTGGAACATGAAAGAAAGTTAATATAAATTTATTTTAATACAATTTAAATTATAAACAATTAACATTTAAATTTAAAGAAAAAATCGAAATTATAAAAAATAACTAATAAAATTTAAGTAATTAAAACTTTAATAAATTTATTTATTTTAAAAAAGGAAAAAGAGGCAAGGGAAGACGAAGAAGAAACTGCTCATATAAATTCAAAAAAGAAGAAAACGGTAGCTCATAAATCAAAGAACTATCTTAGAAAAAAGAAGAAGAAGTCGAACCTAATATATAGTGTAAACAAAGTTAATTAATAAAGACAAAAAATTCTTGTAATAAGGAGAAAGAGGAAGTGAAAAGGAGGAAAAGAAGTTGTGAAAATGAGAATCGAAAGGATGATCAGAAAGGTAAGTCAAAAAACAGATAATGTTCCGAAGAATTAACTTGTTCATTAAGGCAAGTGGTATTCGGATTATTAAGGTTTTGGTTAATTTCGAAAATTTCTAGTAAATTCATTTTAGGGCCTTTAGAACAAATGTGAAGGAGTTTAGTATTCGAAGAAGAGAAGGAATGTTTTTCTTGTAGAATGTAGTTGGAGAAAGCTGAGGGACTGTGAACAAACTCAGTATTCTTGTATTTGTTAATGTAGTGGATATGTTCATTTACACGAGTAGAAAGTCTTCTACCACTTTGACCAATATAGAAAGAGGAACAATCAGAACACGTAAGTTTATATATGCCAGATTTATGAAGAATAGGGATTTTGTCTTTAGTGTTTACAAAGAAAGTTCTAAGATTATGTATAGTTTTAAAGGCAATTGAGATGTTATGCTTCTTAAAAATTTTTTGAATTTTATAGGAAATGGAACCTAAAAAGGGGATGGAACCCAAGAAAAAGTGATCAGGAGATGAAACCGGATGAACAGAACAAAGTTTGAATTTGTAAAAAAGTTGGAAATAATTTTGTTAAAAATATGTAAGGGGAAGTTATTATTCACTGCTATTTGTTTAAGGATGTCAATTTCTTCGTAAAAACATTGTTGTGACATAGGTATAGAAAAAGCTCTGTTAAGAAGGCTTTGGAAAGAGGCTGTTTTATGGTTGAAAGGATGAGAAGAAAAATAATTGATAACACAGTCTGTATTGGTAGGTTTCCTATAAATTTGGAAATTTAGTTTAGAAGAAGAGACATCTCTGGAAATCAAAATATCTAAAAAGGGTAAACTATTGTTTGATTCAAATTCTATAGTAAATTTTATTCTCTCATGAAGTGAGTTGATGTAATCTAAAAAAGAAGTAGCTTGGGCTCTATCACCTTTGAAAAGAACAATACAATCATCAACATATCTATAATAAAAAACGATGTTATCTACATACGTAGGATGATAAAGAAAAAGATTCTCCAAGTCATTCATGAAAATTTCTGCTAAGAGAGGGCTAAGATTAGAACCCATAGCTAAGCCAGTAGACTGTCGATAGAACTTATCATTAAATTGGAAGAAATTTTGTTCTAGAGCTAGAGTAGTAATATCACAAATATATTGAGCAAAAACCGGGTCAGTATTATTCTTAAGGAGCATCGAGTGAATAAGAGAAACACAATCTTGTGGAGGGATACTAGGGAAAAGGTTGCAAACATCTAAGGATAAAAGGAAAGAGTTTTGGGGTACAGTAATAGAAGAGATCCTGTTAGTGAGATCAACAGAGTTACGGATGGAAAACGAATTATTAAAATCAGTAATCTCTCTAAGAAAATTATTTAGAAAAGAAGAGAGCTTAGAAGCAGGAGTGTTAGTAAAACTCACAACAGGACGAATGGGAACGTTAACTTTATGGATTTTAGGAAGTCCATATAAAAGAGGGGTGACTTGAATCATAGGGATTAAAGAATAAGTTTTTACATCCAAAAGTTCAAAGAAATCAGAATAATTAGTTAATTTCTGTTTGAGTTTTCTATGAAAGGAGACAGTAGGATCAGAAGGAATCAAAACGAAGGAGGGGTCTGAGGATAGAAAAGTTTCTACTTTATTGACATAATCAGTTTTGTTTAAGATCACTAAGCAATTGCCTTTATCAGCTTTAGTACAGATAAGATTTTCAGAATCGATTTTCTTCTTTAAAGACTTGACATCAGTAAGGGAAAAAAATAATAATCCGAATACCACTTGCCTTAATGAACAAGTTAATTCTTCGGAACATTATCTGTTTTTTGACTTACCTTTCTGATCATCCTTTCGATTCTCATTTTCACAACTTCTTTTCCTCCTTTTCACTTCCTCTTTCTCCTTATTACAAGAATTTTTTGTCTTTATTAATTAACTTTGTTTACACTATATATTAGGTTCGACTTCTTCTTCTTTTTTCTAAGATAGTTCTTTGATTTATGAGCTACCGTTTTCTTCTTTTTTGAATTTATATGAGCAGTTTCTTCTTCGTCTTCCCTTGCCTCTTTTTCCTTTTTTAAAATAAATAAATTTATTAAAGTTTTAATTACTTAAATTTTATTAGTTATTTTTTATAATTTCGATTTTTTCTTTAAATTTAAATGTTAATTGTTTATAATTTAAATTGTATTAAAACAAATTTATATTAACTTTCTTTCATGTTCCAACGTCGCTTAATTTACTAACTTTAACATACGAAATTTTCTTTAATTAATTTAATTAATTTTTAATATTAACATTCTCTTTGTTACATTTCACAACATCTATCAACAGCTTGTCTTATTGAACATATTTTGTATTACTTTGAATTACTTTGTCACCTTTCATTTAAATTTTTAAAACATTCTTTTAACTCATGTTAATATTATTATTGATTTTCTCTCTTTGTTAAGTAACTTATAATTAATGTTTTCATAATTTGAATTAATTCTTTTAACTATAATGTATTTCATGTTTATGTATCACTTTAATTATGTTTCATGGTTCTATGTTTTCTTCACTCTATGTCAATTTTTTGATCATGTTTTCCGGGTTCTTGTTTCCGCTCAAGCGCAGTATCTTTCCTTTACATTACATTTGCCACGTAGCTTCCTTCGTTATCATACAGTGATTAACAAGTTTCACTTTACGAAATCCGTGATCATCTCATATTTGTTATATATTTTCTTGTGTGTTAGTGCGGTGTTATAGACTTTATTTGTTCTGGAGCCGTTTCATCGACAATGATGATCCTTTTCATAACTTATGGCATATTAGTTGTCCATCTTTTCATAAACTCTCTCCTCACTTATCGATGTGTATTGGTGGACCAATCACTTTTCCACTCCTCTTCATTTTACTTTATCACTCATTACATCATATTGGTTGATCTAAGATCCCCTTTTTCTCTGTGGACTTATTCTCCGCTTTTTGTTGAACCACTTCCATATAAAGGCCTGAGTACCTTTCACCCACGGTCATTATACAAGAACTCATTTACCGATAATCACTTTGGTTCACATACCAAACATTTCTCTTTTAATCTCTGTAATGAGTTTCTTTCGAAGCCCCTCTTTGGGCTTACTTCATTTTAACGTTAGTCCACCTAACAACAAATATTTTTTGGGATCTTTAGCCACCTTTATTAACCTTTGATGCTGCAGGTGACTTATTTTCCTTTTTGACTATTTGTCATTGTGTTAAGTTTTTATTTTTACATTACTACTATATTAATGTTCTTAACATACAATTTTTCGTACCAATTTGGCTCATTCAGTCTATTTTACCTCTTAACTTTCCCACGACACACTTAATCTACCACCGATGGACATTTGGTGTTGATTACATAAGAACCTTTTCGTCTTATTCCAATAATGTTTTTATACAATTAATTTTGATTACTTTTGTATTTATATTTGGTAAGTTGTTTAAACCTCATTTATTTTATTTTTACCTTTCTATCGTTCCTTATTTTTACAGACCTGATGATGACCGTTACGGTCGAAACTAGTTGTCAATAAATTTCAATTTAATAAATTACTGTGTGGTACAGACTTTGTGTTTTCTTTGGTATTAAATTTTATTTTAATGACATACAGTCTAGCTGTCAGACCAGTATAATTGAATTCAGACCTATCTGCGAACCTTCAGTAAAAAACTGCGTCCGCTTCTTAAAAAATTACAACTGGATGGACCTTTACAAATTTGAAAATATAAATGAAATGCTTAACAACTTTTTGGAAATCTTCATGAATGTGATAAATACGTTTTTACCAGAGAAAACAAAAACAATTCATAGCAAGAATAAACACAAATCTTGGTATACAACTGATTTAAGAGAACTGAATTAAATAACCTGCATCAGGTTTCCAAACTAATTAAAAATGATAATATAGAAAATGAATTACGTGATCTTAAATATAAATACAAGAAAAAAATTAATGAGGAAAAATCTAATTATTTTGCAAAAAAAATTAATGACTCGTCAAATAAACCTCAAACTATGTGGCAAATTATAAATGGACCAAAAAAAAAAGAACAAAAACGGCTATTAGAGTTAAACCCTGATACTTTTAATGAATATTTTATAAATATTTCGAATAACGTAATTAAATCTCTTCCAAATAATTGCAGTGATCCTTGCCATACACTGTCACAAAATATATGGAATAATAAATCCTTGTTTCTACATCCAGTTACCGCTGACGAGGTTAAAATATTCATAAGTGAATTATCTAATAGTAAGGCTCTTGACATATATGGCATTAGTAACAAAATTCTTAAATTGCTAGCTGAAGGTTTATATTTACCACTGTCCATAATCATTAATAAAAGTTTTATCACCGGTACTTTTCCTCAGAAACTAAAAACATCAAAAGTTACACCAATCTTTAAAAAAGGCGATGAAAATTTACCAGAAAATTATCGACCAATTTCTATAATACCCACATTTTCGAAACCAATTGAAAAAGCTTTTAATAAAAGACTCTTTAGTTTTTTAGAGAAATATAATTTACTTAACAAAAACCAATTTGGTTTTAGAAAAAACTGTAGCACAATGCATGCAATTACAAAACTTGTGACTGATATAGTTGGTGCCTTCGAGAGGGGCGAAATGATCTCATCTTCATTATGTGATCTCTCGAAGGCGTTTGACTGTGTCAGTCACAACATACCTACTCTTAAAGAAATTGGAATTTTACGGTGTTAGGAGCAACGAACTAAATTTTCTTACAGAATATCTAACTGATCGTTATCAACTAGTCCATATCAATAATAAATTATCAACCTCTCAGAAAGTTCTTGCTGGTGTACCACAAGGATCCATACTAGGACCTACGCTTTTTATTTTATATATTAACGACCTTCCATACGTTTTAGATACTTCAAAGACGTTATTTTATGCAGATGATACTACAATTTATCACAGTAATAAAAACGAGGCTGTACTTAAGGAAACAGATAAAGTATTGCTTGATATATCAACAAATTGGTTTGTAAATAATCAACTATTACTTAACAAAGAAAAAACTAATAATCTTCTGTTTACTTTAAAAGAACGTATCAATACTAATCAAAACCACAGCATTAAAATTCTTGGACTTTTTTTAGATTCTAAACCTGACTGGAAGGAGCATATAACAACCTTATCAAAAAAACTATCTAGTACAGTGTATCTGCTGAGAAAAATTTCACAATTTGCATCAGTAGATATCTGTAGAACTGCTTACAAGGGACTATTTCAAAGCCAAATTTCTTACGGTTTAATCTTTTGGGGAAACTCATCGGAGTGGCACAAGATATTTGTACTTCAAAAAGCTGCGGTAAGGGCGATTTCAAAAATCAATCAATTAAAGACTTGCAGACACACATTCAAACATTTAAACATACTTACTCTTCCATCCTTGTACATTCTCCAATGCCTAATGTATATAAGAAATAATAAACATAACTTAACAATGCCAACTAATTTACATAAGTAGTTACTGCACCAGATCTAGAAACCTAATTGTACTACCACAACACAGATTAACCCTTACAGATAAAAGTTTTATATGTCAATCAATTAAACTTGACAACAAACTTCCGCAAAACCTAAAAGACCTGAATGAGGTACCGTTCAAAAACAAAATTAAGCAGCTACTACTTAAACTAGCAGTTTATTCTGTGACTGAATTCTTCGATACTGATCTGACGGAACATTGCAAAAATTGAATTTAGAAACAGTTATTTCTTTCTGTTGTATCGTATTGAAACACTTATGGGGGCTTTTTACACAATTTATTTACAAAATTGTTAAGATACACTGAACTCTGCTGGATAACTTCTAACTACTTGACAATACAATGAACTCTTGTGAACACTTGACTCGAACTGACGTTAACTGTCCGTGCATCCCCTTATATACAACATTATTTAATCTAGTTAGTGTGTTTAGAAGTTTCTAGAATTTTCTAGAAACATTATTTAAAATGGTCAGTTGATTTTTTTACAAACTTCTAAAAATCAACTGTCAACAACAATCTTTTAAATTAAGGTCCCTTCCTTTACGGTTATCCCGTTACACTGCCCCCTCCTTAGATTCATTCCTCCTGGAATGTTATTTCCTACAACGGAATCCCGCACACTCCCTGAGCCAGCCAAACCATCTTCTTGGAGTTGCTGCGCATCTCCACTGTGGTTTCCCTGGTAAGGCGCCAAACGATCGTGATGGACCACGACGGGTTTCCCTCTGGGAATTTTCACGATCCGATAAATGACATCGTTAATCTTCTTCTTGATGGTGTAAGGACCTTCCCAGTTCTTTTGTAATTTGGGACAAATACCTCAACGCCGTCGGGGGTTATAGAGCCAGACTAAATCTCCAACTTGGTAACTCTTTTCCATTGTCCGTGTGTCATAGTACCTCTTCATCCGATCACTAGATAATTGTAGTTTTCCACGCACCAGGTTGTGTCTATTCTCCATTCGATTCTGAAGGTCGGCGACATATTGTTCACGTGCCATTTCTTCACCAGGTTTACCACCAAACACCAAGTCACATGGTAGCCTCATTTCTCTACCGAACAGGACCTTCGCAGGCGTTTGGCCAGTTGATTCGTTGATGGCCGATCGAATTGCCATTAGAAATAGTGGAATATGTCGATCCCAATCCCTCTGACAATCTGACACCACTTTTGACAAATAGTTGGTTATAGTCCGGTTCATTCGTTCCACCATTCCATCAGACTGAGGGTGCATCGCTGTGGTTCTCGTTTTGTGGATGCCTAATCTTTGGCAAACTTCTTGAAACAGCTTGCTCTCAAAATTTCTTCCTTGGTCTGAATGTAATTCTAATGGTACCCCAAATCGGCTTACGAATTCTTCAACCAATATATCTGCTAAAGTGGTGGCTTCCTGATTGGGAACTGCATATGCTTCAACCCATTTAGTGAAGTAGTCCATTACAACAAAGATGTACTTGTTTCCTACATCGGTCTGTGGAAGTGGCCCCAATACATCTACTGCGATTCTTTCAAAAGGACTTCCAACCAGGTATTGCTGCATTTCCGCCTTCGGTTTTCGGTGCGGACCGTTACTGGCAGCACATGTAGTGCATTTACGACACCAATCTTTAACATCATTAGTGCAATTTACCCAGTAAAATCTATCTCGGATCTTTTGCAGCGTTTTTGTGATACCCAGATGTCCTCCAGAACTATCATTATGCATCTGTTTTAAAATTTCCGGTACAGCATTTCTTGGGACCGCTATTTGTTACCTTGTCTCTGTGCCCTCGGAATTTTCTACAAGTCTTTTAACGAGCCCTCCGTCCAAAATTAAAGAGTTCCATTGGGACCAGTATGCTTTTAAAGCAGGAGAGGATGAGGATATCTCTCTTCACAACGGACGACGGTCCATTCTCTTCCACTCCCTAATCTTTCTCAGAACGGGATCGTTTTCTTGTTGCTCCTCCAGCATAGAGCTCTCGTCTTCTGGCACAACCTTAACTAAGGCAAGTTTTTCCTCGTTCTGCTCCATACGGGTACAATGGGGGCAATCAGGTCGACATAGTCTTCTGGAAAGTGCATCAGCATTACGATGTCTTGTTCCAGGTCTGTGCTCGATTTCAACATCATATTCCTGCAGTTTTTCGAGCCATCTTGCTATCTGTCCTTCTGGGTTCCTAAAGCTTAGTAACCACTTTAAACTAGCATGGTCTGTTCTGATCAGGAATTTTCTGCCATACAGATATTTATAAAAGTGTTCGACGGATTTTACAACTGCTAACAGTTCCCGTCGAGTTACACAGTAGTTCTTTTCAGCTTTCGATAAAGTTTTGCTGAAGTAACCAACCACTCTTTCCTTACCATCTTGTAGCTGTGACAAGACGGCTCCAATTCCCACATTGCTGGCGTCGGTGTCCAGAATAAGCTTACCATCAGGAAGTGGATAAGCAAGAACAGGACGTAAGCTGTTTCTTCAATATTTCAAACGCCTCTTGACATTCCTGATCCCAACAGAAGGACTTATCTTGTTCTGTCAAACGTGTCAAGGGTTTGGCGATGTCTCCAAAATTCTTGACATATCGTCGGTAATAGGAACAAAGACCCAAGAAACTCCGGAGCTGATGTTTGTCGATAGGGATTGGCCATTCCTGAACGGCTTGTATCTTAGCGGGGTCAACAGCAACGCCATCCTTGCTTACGTTATGTCCTAAATAGTTGACCTGTCTCTGGAACAAGTGGCATTTCTTAACATTCAATGTTAGATTAGCGTTCTGTAATCTTTTAAAAACTTCTTCCAGGTTAGATAAATGTTCCTTGAAGGTCTTGTCTTACCCATTATGATGATGTCGTCTAGATAAACTAGACAAGTTTCCCATGACAAACCCCGCAGGATGTTCTCCATTAGTCGTTCAAACGTCGCAGGAGCATTACAGAGGCAAAATGGAAGCACCGTGAATTGCCATAACCCTGATCCACTGGTAAAGGCAGTCTTTTCTTTGTCTGCAGGATTCATTTTAACTTGCCAGTATCCGCTTTTAAGGTCCAAGGTAGAAAACAGAGTAGAACCCGCCAAAGCGTCGAGGGCATCATCAATCCTTGGCAGAGGATAACTGTCCTTCTTAGTTACATCATTCAGCTTTCGATAGTCGACACAAAACCGCATTGATCCGTCTTTCTTTCTCACTAATACCGCAGGAGAAGCCCACGGACTACTGGATGGTTCGACTATGCCATTTTGAATCATTTCTTTAAGGGCTCTGTCTGCTTCTTCCTTTTTAACTTGAGGCATCCTTCGGGGTACCTGTCGAATCGGACGTGCATCACCAGTGTCAATTCTATGTTGTACAACATCAGTTCTTCCCAGTTTACTTTTAGAACCAAATACAGGTTTATAACGGTAAAGTAGATCTCTTACCTGTTTCTTTTCTAATTTTGACAAAGAGGGGTCTAATTTTGTCATTAATTGTTCAATTTCGTTGGTGTCATCTGTTTCCGTAACATTTATCTTGTGAATTATGGCCATTACTGGTTCTAAACTTCCCATTTCCGTGTCCTTTCGGAGAAGAACTGGATGATCGTTCAAGTCGATAACTCGGATGGGTACCTCTTTGGCGGATCTAACAAGAGTCTTACCCACAAGGAGTCCTTTTCCCAATTCATGGTCATGGTTCTTCGGCTTTATTATGGCTGGGGCACCATCTGGCTCCAGTCCATCCAACCGCGCTGTGACGACACATTCGCAACTTGCCGGAAGTTCGATATCATCGATTAGCTTAATCGAGGCATTGTCAACTTGTTTTCGGTGCAGGAATATTTCTTCATTACCAGTACGAAGGATACGTTGGAGAAGATCCAAATGAAAACCACAGTGGAGCATAACATCCATGCCCAGAACAACATCTTCATCAACGTCAGCCACCAGCACTGAGTGAACAAGAGAGGTTGAACCAAACTGTAGCGTCACCTGTATCTCACCGTAGACTCTAGCAGAATCTCCGGTAGCGGTACGCAGTCTCCAACTGGTAGGCGACATCTTCTTTCGCACAATGATGGATGGTCGAACGATAGTTTTCGTAGCTCCAGTGTCTACCAGCATGCTAAAGTTCTTCCCATCAATGAGGGCATCCACATATAAGCTGTCCACATGATGTCGCAGAGTTGCCAATTTAATGGTGTAAGGGGCTTCGGGAATGTTTGGGGTCGATTTCGCCCTCCAGGAGTCGACCCGTTCTAGTTTTCCTGCTGCTGGGGTACTTCAGCAGAAGATTTTTCTTTTTGGGGGCAAGTATTTCTTATATGGCCTAGTTCTCCGCAGTTCCAGCATCTCACTGGGCGCCTTCTTTTTGGAGATAACTTCATTAATCTTTTTACTACCGCTTCAACGTCGCTAACGGAATGAACGGCATGGTCGTAGTTACCGGTGATTTCCCTTAGTCGAGCAACTCCACGTGAGGCCTCCGTCACCGCCTCAAACTCCAGGGCAATGGTCAAGGCGTCCACAAGGGTCTTCGGCCGCGCCAACCGTACAGCGCGCTGCAACTCGACGTCTCGAAGACGTGAAGACGTGAAGACGTGAAGGTTTGGACTGCTAGGCACTCCAGGAAATCCTCCGCTGCATTTGAATACGCAAGTCGAACCATTGTTGCTACATCCGCTTCAAATTCCTGGATAGTTTCTCCATTTTTCTGTTTTCGGCTCTTTAACTGCATTCGGTACACCGGCTGTAGATGAGTTTGACCATAACGCATCTCTAGACGATTCACCAATAACTCGAATTTGTCAGCTTCATCCGGTGTCAATGATTGCAAGACGTCTAAAGCTTCGCCTCGCAGAGCTACGGTTAGGGACAATGCCTTCTCCTGGGATGACCATCCAGTAGTTTTGGCCGCTGCGTCGAATTGTTTCAGGTAATTTGGCCAGGAAGTCTTCCCGTCGAAGGTCGGGGGTTTCATCGTCGTTCGTACATGGGTCGTCTCCTCGCTTCTTTGTCGTTCGACGTCTGCGTGGCAGGTTTCCATCCTTCCTGCATCTCCGTCGCCGTGATGGATGGTTTGGTTTTGTAGACAAGCTTCCAGTTCTCGTTTAAGTTTTTCTATCTCGGATTGCATTTGCTGGTTGATCTCGTCTCTGAAGTTGGCAGCTTGCTGATTCATGTTGTCCACTTGCTGATTCAAGTTGGCCACTTGCTGGTTTTGCTCGTCTCGCAAGTTGTACATTTCGGAGCGCAAATGCGATATTTGCTGGGAGAAGAAACTGGATAACTCTTCTGGTAGGGTAGACATCCGTTGTGATAGCTGGGACATATCTTCGCGCTGGCTTCTCATTTGACTGGATAGCTCCTCTTGCTGGCTCGTTATTCGTCCTGATAGTTCCTCTTTCAGCTGGGACATATCTTCGCGCTGGCTCTTCATCTGACTGGAAATCTCCTCTTGCTGACTCTTCATCTGACTGGATAGCTCCTCTTGCTGGCTCGTCATTCGTCCTGATAGCTCCTCTTTCATCTGGGAAAGTTGTTCAGAAATTGCTTTTTGAACTGGATCATTGAACTCCACAACGTCAGGATCCAAATTATTACTTAGGTAGTATTCACGGAGCCTATTCAACAATACAGATTTGGTCCCAGTAGTTTCCAATTCTAATTCTTCGAGCTCTTTTCTGAGCTCAGCCACCAATAGTTCATGCATCTTTTTTCCAGGCATTCTTGTATCTTCACCCCACACCTGACACCAATTTGAAATACTTATGGGGGCTTTTTACACAATTTATTTACAAAATTGTTAAGATACACTGAACTCTGCTGGATAACTTCTAACTACTTGACAATACAATGAACTCTTGTGAACACTTGACTCGAACTGACGTTAACTGTCCGTGCATCCCCTTATATACAACATTATTTAATCTAGTTAGTGTGTTTAGAAGTTTCTAGAATTTTCTAGAAACATTATTTAAAATGGTCAGTTGATTTTTTTACAAACTTCTAAAAATCAACTGTCAACAACAATCTTTCAAATTAAGGTCCCTTCCTTTACGGTTATCCCGTTACAGTATTTTATTTTAATTTGTAAGTATTTGTACTTTTATTAATTTTACCTTAGTTTTAATAACTACATGTCCTTGACGATGCTAAAAACATTTCATTGTTTAAAAAAGCAAATAAAGCATTATTATTATTATTATTGTTATTATTATTATTATTATTATTATTATTATTATTATTATTATTATTATTATTATTATTATTATTATCTTGATTAATGTGTCAAATTTCTCGGGGGCCGGCTTTCAAATCTAAAAATTCCTAACAAAAGTAAAATTATTATAGATTTTTTTTTGTAAAAAAGAGACATCAAAATTAAGAACCTTAGAAACTATTATAAACAGATAGAAAATTTCAATATTGTCCGTATAGAAAGTATCCTGAATTCATTATTTTTTTTTATAATTTAAATATATTTTAAGGCCAAAGAAATGCATTAAGTATCTTATATGCTGATAGTAGGCAATGGACAAAATTTCATGACACAACTATTTACGAAATATTATTGATTGCCAACAGGTTCACAATGTATAAAATAAAGTCACAACTAGAAAAAAGACAACATGTAGAATATTTGTACAGAAAAGGTTTTCGAAATATAAAAAAATTAGTGCAATTAACTGAACTCAAAAAAAGTTGCAGTTATGAGACAATAAAGAGGATAAAAGAACGTAGATATAAGACATAGAACAGTTTCAGGAAGACCGCGTAAGATTAAAGGAAACAATAATTTAAACGCTTTATTGGCTTAGGACGATACAATCCTCGTCTAGGGTTCCGCAAATTGGATAGCAGATTTGGAAATCAACGAAATGTAAAACTATTTCCCGAAACCGTCCGTATGTTACCAAAAAGACAAGGCTTCATATCAAGAAAATCAGAAAAAAACCCTATGATGACACCTTTGCAAAAGGAACGAAAAATAAAATTTTGTTAGGGTTTTCAAGAACATAATTTTATAACTGTTTTTAATACTTGTTTCCAACTTGATGCCAATCACTTAAAAATCTTATTAAATAACCTGTTACACTTTAAATTTCCTAATTTCTCACCAAAATAATGGTTTGGGGAGCAATATGTTGACGTTGTGCTACACCTCTCTGTATAGTTAATGGTACCGTTAATAGTGAAAAGTATTGTAATATTCTAAATGATTTCCTTCTTAAAAGGGCGCATGCTTAATATCCATTTTCAGTAGGATAATATCATACTTCGGCCTATACTTAAGCTTGGATGCAAGAATACAAAATTTATGTGTCAAAGTAAATCACAAACAAATTTATAATCTAAACCCAGCATTAAACTATTAACTATCGTAGGTATTATAATTAACTTTAATCAAGTTGTTAATTAATTAAAACTAATAATTATAAAAACATACTTATATTATACAAGTTAATAATTAGGCGTAATCGATAATAATAGCAGCAAGCCTGGATTTAAATATATTATTAAACACTTGTTCCATAACGCAAACTCCCTAATGAAGAAAAATCACCGAGTAAAAAGTAATCAACTCTCTTTCTATCCATTAAAAAAATTAACAGTTTTTATGTCTGCTATGTAATGAACGATGATGTTTTATAAAGCAATATTGTAATTAAGTCAAAAGTAATTAGAAAAATCATTAGGAGTTGGATACTTAGCAACTAATTTCAAAGGAAATCGTTTAGAAGTAATAAAACTGGTATTCGTTCAAGTTTTATTTAACTATATAAAGTAAAGCTATTATAAAGTTTTATATAGTTAAACAGTTTTAAAATAATCAGTATTTGGTCAGCATTTATGTCAAATGATGTAGTTACTAAACATTCCTAAAAACAGTACAGCCGTAAATAGTCTCTCTTGCTACTTTTTGATCCTTGCAAACATAGGATAAAATCCAAATTAAATAATATCATTTCTACTAACAGTTTATAACAGAAACTTTATTGGAGTAGACAATAAACACAATTTATACAAAGAACTTTTTATAGTAGAATGTTTTTTTAAGGATTTATAGGTCACATTACTATTAGTTATATAAATTATTTTGTTACTTGAATTTGTATATTATGTAGAAGTTTTGTAATCGATTTAAAATTCATATTAACCAAAAATTGTGTTAAAATCTTTTTGTATATACCTAAACACACTTGAAACATGTAGTGGAGTGTCTAGAGGTTTTTACCTCGGATTAGAGTTACAGGGAATGAATTTATTTAATCGACGTGGGGTTTTGTTTTTTATACTATAAATTACAATGTTTACCCAAAATTTTTTTGTGCTTTCAATTTTTTCATTGTTTAAACAAATTATTATGAAAAATTAATTTTTGAGCATATAATTTTACTTTAAATAGAATTTTTTTTCATTTATACGTTAAATTTCACCGAAATAGACATAGAGGAACATCTTTCGAGAATACCTGTGTATAAAAATAGCAGTAGCGATTTCGAACAGGTAATAAAACATGGAGGGGAGAGCAAAGCGGCAGGTGCTATGTAGCGCCTATCCGAGCGCGAGCGCCTAGATGTGAAATCCTTCCAAAGTTTTTTTAACTCCGTCGGGTCCATTTTATACTGTAATTCTTTCATATTTTGTAGATAAATTTGTGAAGCCTTCACATAGGAAAAATGCCCTAATGCATGAAATAATGGAATCATTAGCTCAATACTATATAAATGTAAATTCCTATCTCCCATACAATCCGCAGCAATGAAGTCCTTCAATATAGTAACCATTTTAAAATAAGTAATCCATAGTTTTGACGCTTTATTTTTATTTTTAAGCTCCAGTAACTTATTTTAAAAAATTTTTGTAAGCGTTTGAAATCCATGGTTTCCAGTTATTTCTGTATAGTTGAACATTTCAAAAATCATAGAGTTATCATCATCACTTATTACATTTGCAAAATCTGTATTGTGTTCCATAAGATTTTCAAAAACCAATTGTGATAAAGCTTGCTGTAATAAAGTATAAGCACGTACTGATCTAGCATACGCATGTCCATAAGTTATGCGATCAATTGTATTTTCAGCATATATGGTAGAATAAAAGGAAATTTAAGAAGAAAACGTACGAAGATGAGGATATAAATTATTTTGAAATATGTAATAAGATTAAAACAAGATTAAGGAAGATTTGGATGAGCATTGTATATAATTATAAAAAGAGAAAAAAATGTAAAAAAATATAAAATAGTTAAATAAAAGTAAATAAGTTTAAAATAAAATTAAAATTCAGATTAAAATTATGGAAAAAAAATGAATAATGGGGAAATATCAGAAAGGGATGAGAAAAAAAAAATACAAGATAAATAAATAAAATTGTTATAAGTTGTTTAAAACAAAATGTAAAGGAACATTGAATAAAAAGGTTATAAAAAAAAATAATAATAAAAAAAAATTAAAAGTAAATTTAAAAAATTAAAATATATCTTTGGAGAAAATTTTAATTTTTTTAATTGTGGGGATTTGTTATGATATCTCTGTGTCTATTATGTAAATAATAGCCAGCCATAATATAACCAATGGATCCCATGTAAGATATTAGAGTATGAAACGAGCCTAGCCTCCACTTGTCAGACCATCCAGAGCAACGCGACGTGTCAACTCAATCCACCCTTATACTGTTTAATGCCCGACATCGAGAACGGATCGAATAAAAATATAGATGTTGTTTATTAAATATCAACACTATTGATTGTAAAGGAACGTTTCATTATATGGGAAGCATTGAAATAGTTAGTCCAAGTGATGGTATACAACATACAACCTCGACGACCTATCAAGCGCTTGAAGACACTTCCACCTGAATCTGAATTTTTTAAACACGGAAATATCCCTCTGCAAATATATCCAGCTTCTACAGGTACAGGATTTGCAAAGATAATAATCACGTTACCAGAAGTTGAACCGGATGTCAAGAAATTTACTACTACAAATAATCAATTAAATATTTTGTGGACGTATTTAAAGTTCAAAAATAATAACAAATTTTCCGGATGGAATGGATTTATGAATTTATTAACTAATGCCCATGATTTTGATGTGTCATCGATAATTTTTTTGCCTTTCATTAACGCAGCTCCAAGTGATTATCACACAATTTACACAACAATAAAAAATTCAGTAGATAATGCTAAAGAATTGGATATGAGAACATGCATTTTAACGTTCGATCAACCTCTATACATGAAAGCACGGGATATTGCTTCTGCTGTGTATTTTTTTATTTTTTTTTTATTAAGGATGTCCTCGTAGGTATAGACCTAATTACAAATGTACCGAGAACATCTATTGCGGCAGAAGAGACAATTTATTAATTTGGCATTTAAAGGCCTGCAAGTTGGGACGAGTGGGGAAGACGTGGGAAGGTAAAAAGTTCCACAATCTGGAGACCCTGGGAATGAAGGAACGATCAAATCGATCCGTTCTCGATGTCGGGCATTAAACAGTATAAGGGTGGATTGAGTTGACACGTCGCGTTGCTCTGGCTAGTCTGACAAGTGGAGGCTAGGCTCGTTTCATACTCTAATATCTTACATGGGATCCATTGGTTATATTATGGCTGAAAGTGGGATAAAAGAAGTTCTTTCTACCATATATGCTGAAAATACAATTGATCGCATAACTTCTGGACATGCGTATGCTAGAGCAGTGCGTGCTCATACTTTATTTAAGCAAGCTTTATCACAATCGGTTTTTAAAAATCTTATGGAACACAATACAGATTTTGCAAATGTAATAAGTGATGATGATAACTCTATTACTTTTGAAATGTTCAACTATACAGAAATAACTAGAAACCATGGATTTCAAACGCTTACTAAATTTTTTAAAAATAAGTTACTGAAGCTTAAAAATAAAAATAAAGCGTAAAAACTATGGATTACTTATTTTCGAATGGTTAGTATATTGAAGGACTTCATTGCTGCGGATTGTATGGGAGATAGGAATTTACATTTATATAGTATTGAGCTAATGATTCCATTATTTCATGCATCAGGGCATTTTTCCTATGTGAAGGCTTTACAAATTTATCTACAAAATATGAAAGAATTACAGTATCAAATGGACCCGACGGAGTTAAAAAAAAATTCTGAAGGATTTCTCATCTAGGCGCTCGCGTTTGGATAGGCTTTGCTCTCCCCTCCAAGTTTTATTACCTGTTCGAAATCGCTACTGCTATTTTTATACAAAGGTATTCTCGAAAGATGTTCCTCTATGTCTATTCAGGTGAAATTTAACGTATAAATGAAAAACAAATTACTATTTAAAGTAAAATTATATGCTCAAAAATTAATTTTCCATAATAATTTGTTTAAACAATGAAAAAATTGAAAGCACAAGAAAATTTTGGGTAAACATTTTAATTTATTATATAAAAAACAAAACCCCACGTCGATTATATAAATTCATTCACTGTAACTCTAATCCGAGGTTTTAACGTTTTGAATGCTCCAGACACTCCACTAATGTATTGTCATCCAGTTTCTAGCTATCTTGAAAATTTTAAAGCTCTAGGTGGTCGGGAAATAGGTTTAAATTCGATTACAAAATTCCACCCGGAATGACAATAAGAAAGACAAAGAGACAAAGAACACGACCAAAATTAAAAAACTTTCTAAAAACACGTGTCATATGTCTCAATAGTTCACAAATTAAATTATCCAAAAAATGTTAAAAACTTTAGGTATATGGTATTATACATTTTAAGACCATACTTTATCCAGTATTTAATTTAAAAGTAGGAATTAGTATAGTTGCACATCCGAGTGCAAAAATGCAGAATTCTGTAGCTCCAATGTAAAATTTGGCAAAGGACAATGAAAATCATAGAATAAGGGATAAGTTGTTGTTAAAAGTAGAATATTATTTTTGGGATAGGGAAGTGTTAAGTGTGTGTGTGTAATTTCGAATATTTCGCACAAGTTAAACTTCCTCCGTATCACATACATTTGGTGGCAATTTCATACAGTCTACAAAGTCTCAAGCGGATTATTATCTTGTGGGTGCTCAGGCCAGTATTAGTATATTATACTACAAGGGCAGGAAGTTTGAGATTCCTGCACTGCGCGTCATATTGTCCGAAGCGAAGCCGAGGGCAATATGGCGCACACTGCAGGGCTCACAAATTTCTGCCCATATAGTGCCTTCTGAGCATAAATTAATTTTCAAACTGCACAAATCAATCACTGAAAAGAACACGTTTCAAAGATCAAGTCGAATTCGTGAAGTACCGTCAAAAGTCGTGTTAACTTGAACCGCTTGCCAAATCTGTAGAAAGGCGCCAATTCTTGTCCTTATCCACATTAATTAATATAAAATTTTATAAGTATTTTTGAATACTATATTGTTTAATTTTGGTGCACATAAAAAGATTTTGTTGTTAACTCTGTAATTGAATTATTTTTAGTTTTTTTAATAAATTTAAGTGATTACATTATTCCTTTTTAAAATATATTTCTTTCGGCCCGCTGTCTGCGCAACGTTAGCGCGGCATAAAAGTTAGGCTTTCTGCCGTAATATTGAAGCCGGAACGACGTACTTTCGGCATAGTACAAAGAAAACTTTACTGTATTTTATATGTTTTATCATATTTTAAAAACCTTTCTGCACAGTTGTTATCTCAATGTTTTAAAATGTTTGGTTCACTGTTTATAATTCCTTAGATTTCTTGTCTTGAAATAGGCAAAACAGTTTTCAACCATAATTTTGGATATTTTACTGTTTAAAACAAAGAAATTGAGTTAACTTTTCGTCCATACTTCTTCACATTTATTTTGTTTAGAAAACAAAACAATTTTGTATTGGTATTTTTGATAATGAGCAAAAATTTTGTCCAAAATTAATATCTTATAACATAGTTCTCGTAGAAAGCTGTTTCTTGAGAATTGGAAGGTTCATCTGGCTTTTTTACTTGATTCGTTCACATTTTTTCTTTCGCTAAATTTCAATTAGTCTAGTCTGCCATTTTGTTTAATTATTTTATTTATAATTTAAAAGCTTAAAAAAACTTTCAAGCAATGTCTTTTGAGTGATGAAACTATTCTCTATTTCTTAGCGAAATATTTACAATGTCACCAATCCAAAAACGAAACAATCTAAAATGTGCTAGTTTTCCAACAAAAAATATGTAACTTCGGGATAATAATTTTATTAGACACTAGGTGTACCTGCGACGTCGATCGCGTGGCGTGTTGATTGTTGTTTAAAAATTTCTTTACTCACCCCGTTAAAGGGGTGGGAAGAGAATTTTTTATACACCAGATGTTATGTTGAAAGAAGACAAATACATCTGTGAAAACCGCATTCGAATCGGATTAGTAGTTTTCATGTGATACGCGCACAAAAATATAGATAGACAGACAGACAAAAAAATCTAACCACATTTTTGGGTTCTACATCGATGTACCCGTGACGTCGTTCGCGTGATGTATAGATTGTTGTATTAAAATTTCTCCCCTCCCCCCACACCGTATAAGAGGTGGGGAAGAAATTTTTATACACCAGATGTTAAGCTAAAAGAAGGCAAATACATATGTGAAAATCGCATTCAAATCGGATCAGTAGTTTTCATGTGATGCGCGCACAAACAAAAAGATAGACAGAAAGACAGACGTACAACAAAAATTCTAACCACATTTTTGGGTTCTATATCGATTTACCCGCGACGTCGTTCGCGTGACGTATAGATTGTTGTATACAAATTTCTCCCCCACACCGTAAAAGTGGTTTTCCCAACATTTTTCTTCACTGCTCTGATCCTATTAATTGTAGCGTGATGTAAAGTATCCTATAGCTCAGGAGTATAAAAAATAATTGTACCAAGTTTCGTTAAAATCCGTCAAGTAGTTTTTGTTTCTATAAGGGTTATACAGACAGACAAAAATTTTACTGATTTCATTTTTGGCATCAGTATCAATTCCTAATCACCCCCTGATAGTTATTTTGGAAATATATTTCATGTACAGAATTGACCTCTCTACAGATTTATTATAAGTATAGATTAGCAATAAGTTAATTCCAAATAATATACAAATTGTTAATTTTCACATTAATGCGCACAATACTGTAAGTGTTAGGATAAGTTATTTTATATGAAAAGAAAGTTTAAAAAGTAGGATCATAATTTCAACAGGTCCTCGAAAATTGTTGATGGGAAAAATTCCCGAAACTAGTAACCAGTAATTTTTGTAATTTTTTTTGAACACCAATGTATTATATCTGGATTGATTTTGGGATTTTCGTTTATAATAAACAACCACATTTGAGAATGGATAATTTTTTCGATATAACTCTTTTTAATTAGATTTTTCTTTGGTATATTTATTTGTAAGAATGAAACTTTTGATTATTAAAAAGTTTTAAAAACATATCTGAAATTCTAAATATTCAAAACCATTCTCATTTTTTTCTGTATTTTGAAATTTGGGCGTATACATATTTACATTTTTTAATAGCTTATCAGATATCGAAAACCAAAAGCTTGTTTAATGATCGATGGATTTTTAGCAGTAAAAAAACAGAAACTCAGTTTGAAAATATTTATTTTTAATAGCTATGGTAGCCCTAGAAAGGTTAATAAAACTGATTTGAAAATGCACGGGAGTTGTAACTGGAATTTATTGGAGATACGTGATGGTAATTTTATACACATAAAAAAAGCTATCCTTTAAAACCTTATGTTGATTTTACATAAATTTGAATAATTAAAAAAAATTGTAAACTACAAAATATTTATGGTTTATACCTGACCATTAAGAATATTTTTTACTGTCATGCATAAACTTTTTTATTGTTCTGTACACGTAGGTATTCTGTTTAAAAGAAGGGTGTAATACATACAGTAAAAGTATAAAAAAAAACAAAACTAAAAATTTTACTTACTTCATTTCAAAATCATGCATCTCCTCCAGAGTAAGGTTATGCGCCACGTCGAGTAGCTGCTTCATATTTTCCTCCCTCTTTAATCTTCCCTTAGCACTATCTTGCACGTTTGACACAAAATCACTACCGTTCTTCAGTAAAATCGTGGACACATTCGTATGATCTAGACTCACCGAAGGCTGTTGAACGACTATTGTCGCCTGCGGTGTTTTCCTGGTGTTACTACCGCCAGCGAAGTGCACCGGGTCCAGGGGATTCGTGGTCACGTTGATAGGAGACGTGCAGGTCTGTTCCAAGTGGGATCCCACCTGTCGACGAAAATTAGTTTTAGTTCAATGAGTCAAAGCACTTTGAGTTTTAGTGAATCGTGAGAATCTCTGGGAGTTGCTAAGCGCCGACCAAAAATTTCTAGTTACCTATTTTTTTATAGCAAAATGTATTATTTTTTACTAGCAAAAAAACGCTAGTAAACATCTTAATAATTACTAACGCTCTTCTCGAACATGACAAAATATTATTAGGTATATACCTAAATTTTAACAACTGAATATAATTACCACTCATTAATATTATTTTAATTTTTAATACATAGGTATATCGCATTTTACTACAAATGGATATTGGCATCTCCTTTGAAAACCTAAAAAAACATTTAAATACGACCAACAAAACTATTATAAAATATTCGCAAATTCGGGTTTTGAGATGATAATGCAATCATTTTTAAATCCTTATATAACCAGCTAGGCCGCAAAACCAGTACCTTTCCAAACCTAAAGTAGGGTTAGATCGAATTAGGAAAACGTATATTATGATACCTAAGTGATTCACCTTCTGTAAACCCTCCAAATATCGACCGGGTAAACTATGTATATCAAACCAGATTAGGCCAGTTGGACAAAAACCAAATTAAATAAATTTTGTAAAAATTATAACTGTTATAGCATACGGAATTTTAAAATTAAAATCCTAACATTTTTAACCCTATTTAATTTGCTTAAAAGTTATTTTGGTCAATGGATTATTTCATCCAAAATCTTTTTTGATTTGTGAAGCTTATACTAGACACTCTACTTTGATATAATTTTGTTTTTTAACTAAGCCATATAAGAAAACAATTTATCCACCAGGTTGAAACACAGTAAGCATTTATAAGATGACAAAATAAATGTTAATATCGGTCCAACCATTACAAAGATTAGCCGGAACAAACAGACAGACAGACACAAATGGTAAAAAACGTTATCTTCGTATACGTAGTGTGTAAACGTACCTAAGCATTAAGTAAAAAGCTTTAACTTTATTGCTACAATTAGATACTACAATTTTATTTCTTTGTATATATAATTTAATGTCAGTAAATTTCATGTTTATATTAGGGCTCGGAGTTTTATTCGAATAATTCGAATATTCGAATATTCGACTATTCTAAATTCGAATTTTTTGTTATTCAAAAAATTCGACTATTCGAATAATTCGATTAATCGAATATTCAAATAATTTGACTATTCGAATAATTCGATTATTCGAATAGTGACTATTCGAATATTCAAATAATTTGACTATTCGAAAAATTCTCGACTATTCGAATCATTCAACTTTAATTGACTACTACTCAATATTCGTTTTTTTGCTCAGAAATTAAGTTTAACTCGGACTAATTTTATAAGTTGCTCATTTAAACATGACGAAAGTCCTGTTTTCGTGGTTTTCAAGCACTCTATATAAAATTCACAAAATCCTAAACCCCTTTGCGCATTTTTAATTTAACGCATTTGTCCTCTTGGGCTGTCTATCAGGGGACATACTGTACATGGGGTATGTAATAATTATGTATACAAGAATATGAAGGTACGCGTAAAACATAACATAACTAAATAACTATAGGTACTCTCACTGTTCTGAAATTCTGAATTCCCGAAGAAGAAACAAAGCCCTAATATCGTGATTCTTAACTCCTGTGCCACGAAATTTTAAAAGTGTGCCGCCAAAAATTTTATTTTGCACATTTAAAATTATCATAAATTATTTTACGCAGTGTGTTATACGAAAGTACCTAAATAATTTTTAAACTAATCTCTTTTTTTGCGTGCCACCAAATTTTGAAATCGTTAAAAGTGTGCCGCAGCAAAGAAAAGGTTGAGAATCGGATTATTCAAAAATTTAATTTGAATTATTGTTAATAATTAATGTAATAATATATATATATATATATATATATATATATATATATATATATATATATATATATATATATATATGTAATATATATAAAATTATTCGAATAGTCGATTATTTGAACTATTTGAATTATTCGAATATTCTAATAGTCGAATATTCGAATTATTCGACTATTCAAATAATTCGAAAAACGACTAATCGAATACAAAAATTTCAGAAATTCCGAGCCCTAGTTTATATATTTAAAGGTATTTTATAAATTAATTAATTAACTCGTATTTAAACGCAATATTTGAAGCTTTACTCTCAAATGTACAAAACGTACTCATACGTACTCACACTAAAGTTCTTTAAAATTTAACTGTTACCATTTTATACAACTGTTAAATACAATTATTGTTTTTAATTTTAAAATCTAAAACTCTTTTTGCTGGACAACCCCTATGGTCCATTCCAAAAGTAGCGAACATGGTCATCGTAGTTAAAAACTGATAAAACAAATTCATTTTATTTTTGGTACCTGCTTAATGCAAACTGTTTGCTACTATTAGATAACCTTAGAGTGGTAAATAATTTTTTTTGCAAATTGACTGGTTAAATCAAAAACGAGAAGTTAACCAACCACTACAGTTTTTATTTGCAATAAATCTTTGTTTTGTTAATAGTTATTTTTACTAATATGTTAAAAAACATTCTGTATAAACAACATTTTTACTTCTGACAATCTCAGTAACTTGTGTGATTTGTAATTTAAATAAACTTAAATAATACATTTTAATAAATTATACTCTACGATACCACAACTCGCCTTCCTTTTATCCTGAGTGAGGTATGCACTATTTTTTTATGGATGATTTAGGTTAGCTTAGCCAATCCTGCTATAAGTTGTAATATTTTTTATTTCTGGTAAAGTAGGTCGTACAGTATAAATGTCAAAATTTAATTTTTTTAAGCGAAGTTTTTTATGTTAGCTTTGGCGAGAGCAGTGAATCGAAAAAAAGTGTCTTATTTTAATTTATTTAGTACCTACATTTCCACTGCATTATTTTATTTTATGAATTCTGGTAACCAAAAAATAAATTTAAAAAAAATATATTTTTCCGGCTTACTCCTTTCACCTTACCACGCTTTCACCGGAATTTTAACTGATCCACAATTTTTTTTTAATTTAAATAAAATACTTAAATCCTCTAAAAAATTTAATTAATTCAAAAAAGATTTTTAAAAAAGTGCTGACTTTATAAGACAATGTAATATAATATCCGTACAAACAAGACCCATTTAATTAAGAGCAAATAATTATTTTCGATGAAGTTCTTTGGGTTAAGTTAATATTTTATAATGATGGTATATTTTAATAATTTAGATTTTAATTTTCCAAGTGCAATTTGAAGCTGTTTGCGTTATATTTTTCTTTTTTAATGAGGATATATATTTAGCAATTTAGTTTCTATTTACCAGATTAGTGCTAAGTGGTACAGAAAAAACATAAAATAAGAAGATTTACCCTAACCCACAAAGATTTACCCTAATCCACCTTCTAATAACTTTAGATTAAATTTGACAAACAATTTATTTTTGTTAAGATACTGCAACAAATGTTTAAATTGGCTTTTAAAGATAATGTTTGAAATACTAAACTTCTTATAAAAATTCTAATGAGATAATTTATTGATTTAGATTGGCATATTTGTTTTAATACTCTATAGCTTCGTTGTTCTACAAATAAAATAACCAAACAAAAATTTATCTTCATTAAGTTACGTCGATTTTCATTGACAAACAAGTTTTCTATTAAACAATTTTTTGGAGTATACGTTTATATTGATCTCTAAGCTTAATGGAAAAGTTGGGTAAACAGTTAAAAATTAATTATTTAAATATATACAATAGTCAAAATTGTTTAGGCAATATGTGAACTGTTATTTTTAATTATCAAACTTTTAGTTTATTTTTTTTGTGCAGTATTTTTAGCGGCTAAAATTCATTTCGTTTATGGGGGCGCGCTGTATCTTTTATTTTATCGATATTTTAAAAAAATTTGTGTACCTACTGTATTTACTTTATTAAGAAATTCGAAATGAGGTTGACCTTAAAGGCCAACCTTGCAACTTCCCGCTAATTTTAACCGCAAAGCTATAGTAAAGTGGCGTATTTTGACGTTTTTGAGCTTATTTTTGGAATTTTTAAAAAGACATAACTTTTTTAACACATTATTCGATTTTGGTGTTCAAGACGGCATTCGATGCAGTTTTGAAAAGACCTAAAAATGTTATCTGAAGTGCAAAATCGATTAGTCAAAAAATCTCAAAAATTTCAAAAAAAAACAAATTTTTGAAATTTTTCGACAACGATATCTCACGAAAGAATCAACCGATTTTAATTTGCAAAACGGCATTCGACGTGTTTGTTTAAGCTTAAGAGCTGATTAGGTTATAAAATTGATCGATATAATAGCCAAAAAGATATGCTCAAAAAACATCATTTTTACAATTTATTTTTTTCGATTTTTTCAAAATTTCTCAAAATCTACTAGTCCGAATCGGTTAAAACTTACAGGGAATCTAAGTTAGATGAAACTCTTTAAAACGCTATTTAGTTCATTCCAATCGGTTAAGCCGTTCAAAAGTTATAAGAGGTTTACATACATCCACACACACACACACACACACATACATACAGACATACAGACACCCTCGTAAAAATAGTCAGGGGAGGCTCCAAAGATCTCAAAAAGTTGAGATCCGATGAAAACTCGATTTTCAAAAAACGGGGTAAAACCAATAACTTCCCGATTTTAAAAAAAATTTTAATTTTTTTAGCGGGAAGTTAAAAAAAAAAACGTAAAATATACCTACACAAAAAGTCTGCGAACCCAGTGAATGCGAGTATGAGGCTTATTTTGGACTATAATTTACTGCAAAGACTTTTAAAAGTGAGAAATCGTGTCAACTATTTAAAAAAAGTCATATTTAGGACCAAATCTGTCCAAATAAATAAATTTAAAACAATTTTTTTATAACTAAACAAAAGTATTTTTTTGTCTCCAAATAAAATTAAATTTATAGTCTGCTCGACAAGTTGAAAATGGTACAAAATAGAGATACTGCTCTTAAAATTATGTGCGATAACCCATTGGATCTGGAATGAAGTCTAGAAAAACGCGCCAGAAGCGTGTATTAGCACATAAAAAATTTACATAAAAAATTGCAAAAGTTATAAACAATTAAAGATGAAAAAAAATGGCATTCCGTTTTTTGCAAATATTTCATAAACTATTAATATTTAAGAAATAAAAAATATATTCTGAAAGAGAAGGAAATTTTCAATAAAAAACTTCGAGTTTATAGTACTCTATCTTTATTATTTATAATTTTAATTTAACGCTGAAAATAGGTCTCCGCGCAACATTTTTAAATAGCTTGCGCGGCGAAAAAAGCAAGTACGACACATAAATTAATTTGTTTAAGGTGTTAAATATTTTTTTTAATATGATTGTTTTTTTCACCTGTCAAAATATCACAATTTTGTGATTTCGTCCAATGAAAACGCTTAATCTTCAATGTTTTATGCTAAATCTAGCCAATCATTCCGGTTTATAATGATAAAACCACTCGTCGTTTTACTAGTATTGATAAAATTATAGAACTGTCAAAAATTCAATAAAAATATTGAACAATAAATTTTGTTGTTTATGAGTACCTTACTATAAATCAACATTCATTTATATTATCTAAATATTCTGAAATATATTTTTATAATTTTATATTATTATTATTATCACAATTCAATTCATCTAAACGATAATGAAAAATCAAATATGTAGGTACTTTAAAACTAACCTGCTTCCTGGTTCTGCATGCATTTAAAACTTTTATATGCCTACAGGCAAATGTGGTCCTGTAGGTAAACTTTAAATAGATACTAATAATTTTTGAAGTTATACTTCTATTCGAACACCCTGTAGAAAAAGATTGTGTATAGTTAAATGGGAAAAATCATTACATATGTAATGGTGTGAGTAAGAGAGAGACAGAAACACTTATAAGGTATATTGGTCGGTAAAAACAAAGATAAAATATATGCCACATGTTATTAGTCATAACTATAAGTCCTTTGAATACCGTTTAAACATTCAGTACATTGAAAAGAGATAGATATACAAAAAACAGTCTGAACTAATGTATGAATATCATAGTGACGGACCACATGATTATTTGACAGATTATTTTATAATTCTGTCACGTAAGTATACATATAAAGTTTAGCAATTTATATTAATAATAATATTCAGTAATGAGTATTGTATTGTATTTTACCAATAGTAGAGGAAATATAGCACCAAAACCTCCAAATTTTGTAACGTAAGATGGATCGGAATGCGTTTTTTGCATTGGATTCGTTAAAGTATCAGGAAATTTGTCGCTATATTTATTAATGTAAACATGGAAATTGCATTTCTGCATTCGAAAAGTACATTCAGACAATAAAGAGAAAACTTACAACTCGGTAAGTATTGCTGAAAATGGGTTCAATTTATATACTCGGGGTTTTTGGAGTCGTTGAACACTAATATCACCATTCAAAAAGTCTCCGCGGCACTTTAGTCCAGCACGAATCGGCGCATGAGAACCGAAAACTATTCCACCTCAATTTTTTTATGCGATCATCTTCAAATTGCCCTACTGATTATATAAATGCATGTTGCCAGGGGGCAACCCCGTGCCAAATTGTTTATAACGAAATTGTTTAAACAATTACATGCAATTGTTATTTTTAACCAGACAATTTTTTTTTATATTCTTTATTGAAATACAAAGAAAAAAGGTTTCTTGAATTTTTACGATAAAGTTAATATTTTCAGAGATATGATATTTTAAAATTTCGAAAAATCTCAAATTTGGGAACTTTCGACCCTTGAAAAATATATTTAAAAAAATAATATATAAATAGTATACATTTTTTTAAATTCTTTATACAATAGTTAATAATGTTATTAATAGAGATTTTAAAAAATTTAATTATTTATACCTGTTTTTTAATTGTTAATTTAGCGCGCTTACAAGTACGCGTCGCATACCCTTCTGGGACTTGAATCATTTTTTATCATTTATCTTAAAAACTATCAACTTTATCAAGATTGCTAAAGAAAGCAATATTATTAATAATTAAATTGTCTACAACTTTTTTTGTATAATTTTTTTTCTGAAATCAATTTTTCAAATGTTATTTAAGCGTAAATCGGAACATGTAATTAAAATTTCTTTTTTATCAGTTTATATTACTTTTTTGTTATTATCTTAGTAATTTATTTATTTTATTATTTATTAATAACCAATAATAAAATTTATTGGTATTTGACCATTTTTTAAATTTACTTTTATACATAAGTTATAAAAATATATTGGGTACGCACTTAAATGTTGAGAAAAACCATTCAAATGAAGAAATAAAATAAAAAATAATTTTATGTATATGTATCATAGTTAGTGCTTGTCAATTCTGAGCTGATTATTCTTTGTTTTTCAGTCTTTATTTCTTTCAAGATTGGTAAACGTTGTTGCACCCATTACAGTGATTTCGTGTATTATTAACACTTTTAAAAGAATATATTTTTAATTTTTGTGGTTTTTCGTTGCAATAAGTGTATGTCATGTCGTTTTTAGTTGTTCCCAAAAAAAGAAAACATTCTGATGATACCCTATCATGTATTTTTTGTGAAGTTGAAAAAAATGTAGTGAAAAATCCGAAGCCTGATACATATATAACTGTACAACGTGCAGCTTATCGACGAAAAGATGAGGCCGCTATCCGGTTTAAAAATTGGTTTAATTCTTCTCTTGACAAACAACCATTTTCGTGGCACAGAATGTGTTATGCAAGTTACACAAGTGAAGAAAAAATTAGGCGAAGAGAAATACAGCTACATAATCAAGATGAAAATTTTAATTACATGTTCCAAATTACGCTTAAATAACATTTGAAAAATTGATTTCAGAAAAAAAATTATACAAAAAAAGTTGTAGACAATTTAATTATTAATAACATTGCTTTCTTTAGCAATCTTGATAAAGTTCATAGTTTTTAAGATAAATGATAAAAAACGATTCAAGACCCAGAAGGGTAAGCGACGCGTACTTGTAAGCGCGCGAAATTAACAATTAAAGAACAGGTATAAATAATTAAATTTTTTAAAATCTCTATTAATAACATTATGAACTATTGTATAAAGAATTTAAAAAAATGTATACTATTTATATGTTATTTTTTTAAATATATTTTTCAAGGGTCGAAAGTTCCCAAATTTGAGATTTTTCGAAGTTTTAAAAAATCATATCTCTGAAAATATTAACTTTATCGTAAAAATTCGAGGAACCTTTTTTCTTTGTATTTCAATAAAGAATATAAAAAAATTTGTCCGGTTAAAAAATAACAATTGCATGTAATTGTTTAAACAATTTCGTTATAAACAATTTGGCACGGGGTTGCCCCCTGGCAACATGCATTTAAATAATCAGTAGGGCAATTTAAAGAGGATCGCATAAAAAAATTGAGGTGGAATAGTTTTCGGTACTCATGCGCCGATTCGTGCTGGACTACTTGGTGTCTAGGGTATTTACCTCTTCTCCTGGGGTTTTATGTAAATTCTGTATGGAATCAGTGCACACTTGGTACTCGGTGTTTTTTTTGTGTCGCTATATACGATTATAATAGAATGTGCACACGGTACTAGGAGGTTTTTGGAGTCGCTTACCACGAATATGATGTAGAAGTATAACTTCTGCCGGCAGTCCCACTGACTGCCACACTAGTTTTTTATTTTGGTAATTTTCTCCTTAATAATATAATTGTATAAATAGGTATAAAAATAAATATTTATTCAAATTATAACCCTGTTTTCACGACGCCCACGACAACTGACAACTGTTAATACTATCTAGTGTACAGGATAAGTTAATAGAAGGGGTAACGGCATTTTGTTTGTGTTAATTATGAAATATAAGTTGTTCTAGGAAGTTTTTTAAATAAAGTAGTTTTTGTACAGAATGGTTCAAAAAATAATCTTCTCAAATGCCACTCGTCCTGTAATATTTTACTAGATAAATTTTTATTTTCCAGACTCAAACTTTTTTATTTTAGGCAAAACTACTCAAACAACATTTCAGTTTGTTTTCGTATTTTTGCCAAATAAAAAAGTTTTCGTGGAAACTAAAAGTTTATCGATAAAATTTTAAGGACTCGTGGTATTACCTTTGATTAAATTATTGTGTATTCTGAACACTATAAATAAATCACTCCCGTTGGAAATTTTATTTAAAGTTAATTTTTTAACAAGTTAAACAATTGTTAATTAACAAAATTTTCTTGAACTTGCGTCTTAATTGTAAATGAAAAAAAAAGTTTAAATAATTGTCGTAAAAATTTTTCCCTTTGTAGAGCCTAATGAAAACTGTAAATCAAGTATAAATTTAAAAATAAAAAGTATCCAATCATATGTCTAAAGTTTTTCTTTTTTTCTGGAAATCCCTTAAAACTTTTCATAAATAAAAATAAAATCTAGACAATTCGATAAAAAAATTTCATCCAGACATTTTTTTGTGTTAATGTTACAAATGTTCAAAAGAAATTATTTAACTGTTGTTATATTAATTTGTTTAAAAATTAATTAATACTTTAGAATTTACTATTAGAAGTATGTTAACACGGTTTTAAACACACAAGAAATTAACGCACAAGATGGCATAGCTTACGCGCCTTCATATCAAGTGGCCGTAGTTAACACACACCAAGCATAAACGTTCGTACTGACTCATCTACGGCAGTAAAAACCAGTAGTATTCTTATCCTCAGGAGATATTGAGCGATCTGTCTACAACGCTCATACGTCCAGAGTATACAAAACAGACTCAAATCACTAGCTCCCATGAGAAGAACGTCAAAAAACACAATTTTTCAACTTCTCCACCGAGTCTTTTGATATCATTCAGTTTGTTTTCGTATTTTTGCCAAATAAAAAAGTTTTCGTGGAAACTAAATATTTATCGATAAAATTTTAAGGACTCGTGGTATTACCTTTGAATAATATTTTTCACCCCCGAGTTGGGGTGTTATCCTTCCCCAGAGGAAAAGCACATATCGGCATAATGTAGATGTCATATCCTGCACTACGAAGATAAAGCATAATAGTTATTTATGTATCAAGGGCGTAAAACAGGCGTTTATGGACCGCAACGTGTAAATAAGAGCCGGAGCCGCAGGCGAGGGCTATTAACACGTAAGGTTCATAAACGCTGTTTACGCCCGAAATACATACAAACCTTTATGCACGCCTGTTTTAATAATTATTATTTATTAAAAAACTTGCACGGTTGTTTTAATAATAAAACTTATAAAGGACATTTTTTTTTTATTTTTTGTAAACAATTTAATATAAATGTCATTTCAAGTTGCATGAATTTTATACCTCGAACCTCGATATTATTAACAACTTACCCTGTATAACCAGTCACATAATTTGATTGAAAAATATGCACAGAGGCTAGAAATAATATTTTAAAACAATAATCTATATACCTATGTTCTCGTTACCCTAGCAATTACTTTACCGCCCGCCATTTACACTTTACCGCCCGGCGGGCGGTAAAGTAGTCCACGGGCGCTGAAGTGGCACTTTACGTCCGTTAAATATATATAATAATCTGTACTTTACCGCCCGATCGTGCATAAAAGTGATATACAGTTTAATGTTTTAATTGCCGATTTGACAAATAATTTCATTCCCAATAACGTCATATATTATGTGCTTAAATCAAATTAAGTACTTGTATTAAGCGACATAAGTTAAATCATGTAATCAAGATAACACAAGGAGTGGCTATCGGCTATAAATAAAAAGCAACGCTCGAATCTTTTTTATTTTTCTTTAATATCACTTATTATTTATCTCATTTCTTAAAAAAATTATAAGAAATGTTTTAAATAATTAAATTAATAATAATAGGGTATTTTAGACCCTTTTAAATCGTAAATTGTTTTCCTTAAACCGCGTTTTAACCTGATTAGTTTAAAAACGAACATATGAAAGCTCTATATACCAGGGTCATTTCCCATCTGTTTAAACCCATTAAAGTCTGTTGAAACCTAGATACCTTTGTTTTTAGACCAATTATCTTAAAACGGGGTTTAAGCAAAAAAAAATCGACTTGGGCTTCCATACGTCTTTATTTTAGTTATGATTAGGTAGTCAGTTAAAAAAAATAGCAGCACACAAATACGCTTAATACGATTTTTAGTTCGAAAACAAAAAATAACGCATTGTTTAAAAAAAGCTATGATATTCAGAAAATTATATTAAAACAGTGTTTAGGTACCTAAAACAAAAACGTTTTTTTACCATACTTTAGATTTTTTTTTTACAAAAACTTAAAATTTAGGTGTTTAAATACAATTCCTTATTAGTCACAAACTATGCAAAATATGACATTGGAAGAGCAAAACAAGAAGTATTAATCTAAATGATAATCATGTTTGGGGTCTGAACCGACGCATAGTTAATGATAGGATCCCTGGCATTATGCAAACTTTTAACGAGAAAATGAGAGACGAGAATGGTAATATGCATCTAGAAATGTGTACATAAAGTAAACTAAAGATTAACAACTTTTACCTTAAACACAAAGACCAACCTTAATTCACCTTCCAAAACATAAGAGGGCTACGTTCTATGTTATCACGAAAAGTCAAATATACCACTAGTTTAACTTTGATATAAGACAACCAATTTTATGCAAATACCTATAAACAACAAATACCTATAAACAACAAATCCACAAAGAAGGTTAACGACAGTTAAGTACAGGACTAAATTTAACATAGAGTCGCAACAAAAGCAGAAGATTGACAATAATGTAGAAACAGAATTAAAAATTAGCCAATAAAATAAAACAACCTGCATAAAACAGAAAGACACATAAAAACATCAACAACCAAATACTAAACAGGTATGGTTACATAAAATACAATATTTTCGGGTACCGAACAAACGGTGATATAGTGCTCGAAATATTCAAAATCACTATAACCAAATACGCATGCTGATGCAAAGAACAAAAATGAAGAGAAAGAAAGATATATGCTGCAAATAATATTGCTGTAGAAAGTAACAAATTAAACGCATAAACCTGTTTATATTAATATTTACGCGTCGCAGTCTTTAAAATATTTTAAAAAGCTTCTAAGTATGATAAACAGTATGTACACTTCCTTTTAATGTATTTTTTTGAGTAATTTGCGTTTTGTCAGTTATTTGTTAAGTACTTACAGGAAACAACAATAATAGTATGTTTTAAGCAAATTTACAAATTTACGTCTGGTTATAGGTACAGTAGAACTTTGATAAGCCTTGATAAAGTAAAAACCTTCATAATTTACAAAAATAGTCTTATTTTAAAACACGCACCCTCTGTAACTAAAACTTATAATTTTAGTATTATCCCTCAACTCCTTCCACGATCTATGTAACTTAAAGTCATCCAATAAGTGATTTCGAGTGATTGTAGAAAATAAAAGTTGCTCTAAATTTATTGCTTGCACCTGTTTAAATTGTAATTGCAAATTAAAAGTATAGAGTCACCTATGGTTTCTTTAAAATCCCTACAAGCTGCAACAAGTTAAGACAACAACGGCCTACTTGGATCATTTTTTTTGTTGTTTACTGTGCTGTATTATGTAAGTAAAATGAGTTCAAAAACACCTACATACGCTAATAAATTAAATGCTAAAAAAGAAATAAAAAGTGGATTAAAAAGGAAAGATGTTGCGGCTCAGTTTGGAATACACGAAAGTACATTATAACTCCTAATTAAAGGGAAGCTGAACTCTGAAGAAAGTCTTTTAGGTAAACGACAAAACATGGTTTAATTTCCTTTTTACGTGGTTCAAACACTGTCGAAACCAAAACATCGTGTCAGTGGACCCACAGTGAAAAGGAAAGCTAATTCTAAGCTAGCTGATAAAAAAATGACATAATTTTGTCTTCTACAAAATGTGCGACAAAAGTGCTAGTGTAAGCAAATTAGTCTTGTCGGGAATGGAACTCTGAATTGCATAATTTAGTGAACGGTTACGATCCTAATGATGTTTTTAATGCTGAAGAAAGGGGTCGATAAAAAATACAAGGAAAACAAGGCAGTGAACAACTTACGATTCAGCTTTATGTAAACTCTACAGGTACAAAAAAATTGAAATCTTTAACTATGGAAAAGTCAAAAAACCTCTCGATTATAAAGCCAATAAAAAATCATGGATGAATGCAGAACTTTTTAATTTGATTAAGTAAGCAAATTGTTATTTCAAAAAGAAAAATTCTTCTTTTCATCGATATCTGGACATCACATGGAGACAACCACCATTAAAGGCAGTTAAGAGAGAGTTTATTCCACCATACATAACGTAACAACTTCAACCATTCGATCGGGGCATAATTAAAAATTTTAAAACACTTTACCGAGAAGAAGTTGTAAAAAAATGATAACTGACAAACAAAATACTGGTACTCCTATCAAAGTTTTTTCAAGCAATGAGAATGGTGGATGACGATTGGCGAAATATGACACCCCTTGCAGTAAAAAACTGCTTCAGAACTTGTGGTTTTTCTTCAGAATCTCAAGAGGTCATTGAAAAGGAAGACAATCAAACGTCTGACGAATGGAATAAGCACATGCCTAATTCAAACATTAGTTTTGAATACTTCCTTATTTGCGGAGATGTTAAATAAGGAGAAAACAAAGGTATATGTTTGAAACGGAATTGAAAGTAATAAGAACGATGATTTTGACAACGAGACACAAATTCGATCTACAAGTGTATCAGTTAACGAAGCAAAAAGATCTTTACTGACTTTACGATCATTTACAGAGAAATGGAGCAACATAAAAACGTGTTCTTCTCTTTATTTATCATCGAAAATCTGATCGATTTCAAAACCACGAACTGTTTAATACAAAAAATCAAATTTTTTTATTGGAATAAAATTTGAATAAAGTTTTATTTTTGTGTAACATGTGTGTTTCTTATTCTGGCACATTCGGGTAAAAAACAAACAATATATTAACTTAAATCGCCCTCCAACTACTACTATCACTCTTTAATAGACCATTAACAAATTAAAAACTCAAATACTTAAAACATTTTGTGTTTCCATTGGTTTTTAACTAATCGAGATTCTACTGTATATTTTGTAATGTTAGCTTGTATTTTTATTTTTAAGAAAATAGTTATTCTAGTTTTAAAGTACAAAATTAGTTAAATAGTTATTTTAATATGAATACATTAATCCAATGTCCAAAAAGTGATCAAGCGGAAATGTGCGCATCAGGGTACAATAAATATTAGTTTGATATAATTCTATATTAATAAAACAAAAATTCAGTTCCTAACTAATGTAAGTAAACTTATAAAATAATTAAAACAAAGCGCCCACGCAATTTACTATGGAGAACAGTTATGAAAATTCCCTCTGTCTGACTTATGACGTCAGACTAAACTTCAGTGTTATCATTGACGGAAATATATTCTTAACTCATTTTGTAAACAACCTTATGTTATATAATTTTGTAAAAACACAAATCTTGTAATTTTTTTTATGTCAGTAAGTTTAAAATATAACATTCGTAAATGCTTATTTTTTGATATGTATTCTAATCAAATAAAAAAAACACATGTAATTCAGCACAGGCTAGAACTTTTATATTAAAGCTTGGGTAAAAACAAAAAAAATATTTTCAAGAAAATAAATATGTGATTTATTGCTTAAACAATAAAAAATGATTCCCTTTTGCACACAGTTTACTTTTTTAACTGCTACGTTGTAACGTTAAAATACCCTTGGCTAGCTCCAGAGGGTCGTGACTTTCCTGCTGTGTTTTTGCCTAATTTTCCCCAAACAAGTTTTAAAAGGGCGCCAAGTACAGAGATACAAATAAAATACTTAGATCAGTTTAAAATGGTTTATTTCTAAAAATTCTGATTAGTAATTTTGACAGTTAACGAAAATTAATTAATTCTCTTATCTTTGTTTCTTATCGGTGGCTTGAAAACGGAGTATCTTAAGCACGAGCTGTAGAAGGTTGATTTCCAATGGAGGACTTCTAGCTGAATTTTCCAAGCTTCTACGCAGTGGACTTAGGAAACAGCAACGGGAAGGAATTTCCTTTCGACTTTTCTAACCGGGAAATCAGAACTGCAACGGACTATCTCCGATGAAACCTCTCGTCGAAATCTTAATATAGTTCTTTGTAAACCAATAATAGGGGCCTTCTTCTAGCAGTTGGCAATAACCCAGAGACAGAAGGGCAGAGATGGTCGGAAACTCTGAATTTCTTAAAAATTCAACATTAAAATGAACGAAATATAATCAAAAATTAACTACAAAACCACGACTCTCCTTCCACTTTGCAGTCTCCCACTCGTTTCAACGCCAAAACAGTAGATAATTTAAAAATATTTATAGTCCAGGAGAATTGTTCGAAAATTAACGATACAATCGTTACAACGTTAATAAATATTGTTATGAAGGTTTTTGCAATTTTTTTCTGGCAAGTTAAAGGCAAAACCTCTCATTTAAGACTTGTTAAAGAATTTGACGCGTATTTTATTTAAATAATTATAAGTACCTAAAGCTTGAAAAACAAATTTGCAGAAAATTATCATTATAAATATTTTATTTTGCAGAAAAATTGGTCATTACTAATGTAAAGTAAAAAAAATATTCAATAGTTATGAATAATTTAATTTTTTTATTAAAATTGCTTTTTTTTAATTGTAGAAGTGCGATTATTGGCGATAGAGGTTTTATTTTTTGTTTGTTTTTATGAAAATTTTTAACAAATGCATTGACAAATCTAAATTTTAATTAAACTTCTCTCCAAATTGGCGTTTGAAAATTGTTGTAGTTTGTTTATAACTTTTTTTTAATAACGTTGCGGCATTAAAAATATTGAAATGCAGTTACAATATTCGTGTTATGGACAATTTTTCGCATTAAAAAAGTTTTTCATAATTTGTTTATTCATTAAGGTTAACATTTATAACTTGCTTTATACTTTTTTTTTTAACTTTTAAATAACCAATTGAAATTAGGTTATTATTTACAAATTATAAAATACTAAACCAAAAAATCACAAAGGTTGCGTAAATTCGCGATAAAGGCTATGCTGTCGGTGCACGTGTTTATAGACTTCGCTTCAGGACATAGCTTTGGTGATGGTCAGAATAAATGATGTCAGAAGTCTTTGTAGAAGACACTATAAATTTGTCCGGAGAATGATATCAAAAGACTTGGTGGAGAAGTTGAAAAATTGTGTTTTTTGACGTTCTTCTCATGGGAGCTAGTGATTTGAGTCTGTTTTGTATACTCTGGACGTATGAGCGTTGTAGACAGATCGCTTCATATCTCCTGAGGATAAGAATACTACTGGTTTTTACTGCCGTAGATGAGTCAGTACGAACGTTTATGCTTGGTGTGTGTTAACTACGGCCACTTGATATGAAGGCGCGTAAGCAATGCCATCTTGTGCGTTAATTTCTTGTGTGTTTAAAACCGTGTTAACATACTTCTAATAGTAAATTATAAAGTATTAATTAAGTTTCGAACAAATTAATATAACAACAGTTAAACAATTTCTTTTGACCATTTGTAACATTAACACAACAAAATGTCTAGATGAAATTTTTTTATCGAATCGTCTAGATTTTATTTTTATTTATGAAAAGTTTTAAGGGATTTCCAGAAAAAAAGAAAAAATTTAGACATCCGATTGGATACTTTTTATTTTTAAATTTATACTTGATTTACAGTTTTCATTAGGCTCTACAAAGCGAAAAATTTTTACGACAATTATTTAAACTTTTTTTTTCATTTACAATTAAGACTCAAGTTCAAGAAAATTTTGTTAATTAACAATTGTTTAACTTGTTGAAAAATTAACTTTAAATAAAATTTCCAACGGGAGTGATTTATTTATAGTGTTCAGAATACACAATAATTTAATCAAAGGTAATACCACGAGTCCTTAAAATTTTATCGATAAATTTTTAGTTTCCACGAAAACTTTTTTATTTGGCAAAAATATGAAAACAAACTGAAATGTTTGAAATATTCAGTTTGTTTGAGTAGTTTTGCCTAAAATAAAAAAGTTTGAGTCTGGAAAATAAAAATTTATTTAGTAAAATATTACAGGACGAGTGGTATTTGAGAAGATTATTTTTTGAACCATTCTGTACAAAAACTACTTTATTTAAAAAACTTCCTAGAACAACTTATATTTCATAATTAACACTAACGAAATGCCGTTACCCCTTCTATTAACTTATCCTGTACACTAGATAGTATTAACAGTTGTCAGTTGTCGTGAGCGTCGTGAAAACAGGGTTATAATTTGAATAAATATTTATTTTTATACCTATTTATACAATTATATTATTAAAGAGAAAATTACCAAAATAAAAATTATTAGTATCTATTTAAAGTTTACCTACAAGACCACATTTGCCTGTATGCATATAAAAGTTTTAAATGCATGCAGAACCAGGAAGCAGGTTAGTTTTAAAGTACCTACATATTTGATTTTTCATTATCGTTTAGATGAATTGAATTGTGATAATAATAATAACAAAATATATTTCAGAATATTTAGATAATATAAATGAATGTTAATTTAAAGTAAGGTACTTATAAACAAGAAAATTGATTGTTCAATATTGTTATTGAATTTTTGACAGTTCTATAATTTTATCAATACTAGTAAAACCACTAGTGGTTTTATCAATATAAACCGGAATGATTGGCTAGATTTAGCATAAAACATTGAAGATTGAGCGTTTTTATTGGACGAAATCACAAAATTGTGATATTTTGACAGGTGAAAAAAATAATCAACAAAAAAAAAACATGGTAATCGCTAGAATACTGAATTATTAGTGAAGTTAGTGGTAACTGAAAGTTCTCAAAAAATAAACGACGAACAAGCTTGTTTAAACGATTTTTCGGGAATAACTCAGAAAATTTACATTTTGTCGGGAAAACTGTTATAATAAAAATACCAATAACTCCAAAAGTATTGTTTTTGTTCAACATATGCGGGACCCATCGCGAGGAAATTTAAGTAATATAAGGTGTAAAATTTTGTTAATTTCTCCTGAATGTAATTTCTTAAAAAAAATTAAAAATAAGTCGATTTTTCAAAAAACAAAATTTTAAGTAAGCATCAGAAGCTTGTTGATGCAAAGCTTTCTATGTTAGCTTTTTTGGGTGGGGTAAATCGAGGAGAAAAAGAAGTGTCCACATACGAACAAATGATTTTCTTACCTATTTCCTTTCTCCACCTTGCTCTTGCTCTCTCTCTCTCACTTCTTTCTCGCTCTCACTCTCGCTTTTGCTCTCGTTTTTGCTCTCGCTCTTGCTCTTGCTTTTGCTCTCGCTCTTGCTTTTGCTCTTGCTCTTGCTCTTGCTCTTGCTTTTGCTCTCGCTCTCTCTCTTTCTCACTCTTATTAATATATATGTCTATATCTGGCATATAGTATAGACTTAAGTATACCAGTACATTTTTAGAAAGTTTTTTATTTTTGCCGTGTTCTTTGTCTCTGTGTCATTCCGTGGAATTTTGTAATCGAATTTAAACCAATTTCCCGACTACCTAGAGCTCTGAAATTTTCAGGATAGGTAGCTAAGAACTGGATGACAATGCATGTTTCAAGTGTGTTTAGGCATATACATAGATTTCGAAATTTATACTGAATTGTTATTAAATTAAATATGTATACACATTATTATTTTGAAAGACTTCATATAAGCTTGCGGTGGCCTATTTGGATAAGCGGTTGATTGTGACAATTCTGTTCGGTTATAGTAATAGGATCGATCTCGCGAGAGAGAAGTTTTTTTTTCTTTGTTTTTTGGTCTTACATGTGAGAATAGTAATTTTAACTTGTAATAAAATAAACTGTGTTAGAAAGTTTTTAGATAAAACTACCCTTGATTTTGTTAACAAGGAAACAATCTTCTCTATGATCAATCACAGCGTTGTATGACTTAATATTTTTGCAATATCAGGGATGCTGTGCATTGTTGAGATGACACTTAAAATATGACCTATAAATCATTAAAAAACTTTCTATTATAAAAAGTTCTTTTCATAAATTGTGCTTATTTTTAAATAAAATTGAATCACACACAATTGTATCATATTTTAGTTATCACAAACCTATACTGTTTGTTATTAAATATATTTTTACTGTTTTACTTAATTTATTTAATGAATTGTGTGATTAAAAAAATAAAGTTAAAAATAGTAATTTTTTCCGGATAACTGTAAAAGGTAGCATTGAAAGCTTCGGTTCCATCGTAATTCCCTAAGATCTACATGCTTATTTTAAGGGCTAAAATAATTAGAATATTCAAAAAAAGTGAAAAAATATAAAAAAAATATCGATGTTATCACTAGGTGCCTTACTTACTATATAGCTACATATAGAAATTCTGATAAAGTTTGAATAGTCACTACTACGATGTGTTTTATTTTAATATATTTTGGCTAATAGGTGTGTCAGTGACTAAATGTGCGTGTGAGCCAACAGTTACAGAAATCTCTGGTTAACAAATTCAACATTAAGTATTTGTCTAGGGAATACCGTGAATGAACAAAATCTAAAATTGGAAAATATCTGTCTCGTTTTAAATAATATAATGTTTTATTACGAATTAAATTCTTTAATTAGATGTACCCTTTACTGTATTGTCTGTTAAGTATAAATAATTCATGAATTGGAGAATAAAGTTATTATATGCAGCTGGTGCAGTGGAACATTCTTGAGGTTTCTTTACCAATGAGACCATTATTCTTTATTATATGCTTAATGAATGTGCTAAATGTTCGTTCAGATCCTGGAGACGTCTTTTTTGAAAATTCCGTCCGTCTGGCGCTTCTAATAGTTATTTATGTATCAAGGGCGTAAAACAGGCGTTTATGGACCGCAACGTGTAAATAAGAGCCCGAGCCGCAGGCGAGGGCTATTAACACGTAAGGTCCATAAACGCTGTTTACGCCCGAAATACATACAAACTTTTATGCACGACCGACTTAATAATCATTTATAAAAAAACTGCACTGTCAATTGAAAAAAGTCAACTGTCAATTGACAAAAATCTACTGTCAAATATCAACTGTCAAATGCCAACTGTCAATTGTCAAATGTCAACTGTGAAATATCAACTGTCAAATGTCAACTGTAAAATGTCAATTGTCAAATGTCAACTGTCAAATGTCAACTGTCAAATGTCAACTGTCAAATGTCAACTGTCAAATGTCAACTGTCAAATGTCAACTGTCAAATGTCAACTGTCAAATGTTAACTGTCAAATGTCAACTGTCAAATGTCAACTGTCAAATGTCAACTGTCAAATGTCAACTGTCAACTGCCAAATGGCAACTATCAAATGTTAACTGTCAATGGTCAAATATCAAACGTCAACTGTCAAGTTCCAACTGTCAAATGCCAAATTTGAAATGTCAAATCTCTACTGTCACATGTAAAATATTATCTGTCAGCTGTCAAATGTCAACTGTCAATGTCAACGATTGTTTTAATAATAAAACTTATAAAGGATATTTTTTTTTGTGAACAATTTGATATAAATGCCATTTCAACTTGCATGAAATTTATACCTCGAACCTCGATATTATTAACAACTTACCCTGTATAACCATTCACCTAATAATTTGTATTCATTCGTTATTTAAAATAAATAATTTGATTGAAAGTAATATGCACAGAGGCTAGAGATAATATTTTAAAACAATAATCTATATACCTATGTTGTCGTTACCCTTACAACAAAGTCAAAATAGGTGGTGGCCATTTTTATTTAGACTCATTGTCAGTTTAGATGATTGCAAGTATTTCAATATTTAAGACAAAAAAATTACTTTACCGCCCGCCATTTACACTTTATCGCCCGGCGGGCGGTAAAGTAGTCCACGGGCGGTAAAGTGGCACTTTACGCCCGCTAAATGTATGTAATAATCTGTACTTTACCGCCCGGTCGTGCATAAAAATAATTTAATACTTAATTATTGCGAACGACGTGAACATTAATTAAAAAACAAGTATACGGCACAACTTACAAAGCTTTGAATGAAACTTTACAAGAATATATTATATTGTCCGTTTAAAAAGTATGCGGAATTCATTATTTTTCATAATTTCAATAAAAAATTCAATATGCTAAAAGTAAATTCTTTGGCAATCGGTTTGATAAGAGAGTTTTAAAAATATATTTGTTTTCACACTGTTTATTTAACTTAGATTTTTTGCCTTTGTTCAATTTGGAGCTCGATTTTTTATTGCCAATCCTTTTTAGTCTCATCTGTTACCTTATACGTTACTAACAACCTTTTAACTTTATGCATTTAGCCTAACGTAATAAATATACAAAATTCAAAACTTGTCAGGAAAAATATAGAACTCAAGCTAAATATCAGTCGTAAATTATTCCTTCTTGAAAACATAGGGTAATGGAGCCAAGTACAAATTATTCAAATAAAATTCAAACTTCAGTTTGCGGTCGTTATATAAAATAAAAATGTTAATCCATAAAGATATTATTTTAAATTCTTAAAAATAATATCTCGTATGTTTGAGGATAGGGCAGAATTGTTTATGCAATTTTTAACCTAGCTTCCCTGGTTGATTTAATCAGCTAACCGTAAATCTTATTTCTGGATTCTGGAAGGTTCTTTTTAATAAAAAAATTATTTCCCAAAAACAAGTATTTTAAACCAGTCCTAAATAATTAAATATTTAACAATTATCGCATTCTGATTTTTGGCCACCAAATCCACGTATGAAATTAAAGCTAGGTTAGTTTTTTTAAATTTAGAAGTAAGTAAATTATAATATTAACATTAAAAACATCTTACTTTGTATTTAAGCGAGAAGGTATTTTCACAAGACTAACAAAATTTAAGTATTGTTCCTTTCAAAACAAATATCCAAAATAGTGTGGTAGGTAAGCGACCTAAGCGAAGCGCGCAAACGGACTATTTTGAACTATTTCAACTTAAAATTGTTAATTTTAATACGAATTTTAAAACAAAAAAAAAGTTAATAAAAAAAACTGAAAAATTAAAAAAAAAAATAAAAAAATTGTTACAAATGTGTTTTTTGCAAACGAGAAATAAAATTAAAAACTAATCAAAAAAACTAAAAAATAAGAAAGAAAAAAGAACGAAAAAATATAACAAAAATTGAAAAGAAAAACAAAAATGTGAGAATTCGAAAAAAAAACTACAAAAAACCGACAAAACTGAAAAAATTACAGAATAAACCGACTAAAAAGAAATAAGGAGAACTTGGGAACAATAAAAAAAATATGATAAAAACTACAAAATAAAAAATAAAAATAAAAAACCGGAAAAACATAGTAAAAAAAAAGAGACCGGAAACAAAATCATTGATTGATAGGCAGTACGAAGTTTTTCCGGGTTAGATGGTCTAAATCTAAAATCTAGACTAGAATTATTTCTAATTTCTAGGACGCCAGAAATTGTTAAAAAAAAACATTTTATTTTGTAATGTTATCTTATTTTTAACATATGATTCTAACAATTTTAATTTTTACTTTTCGTATAAAAATAACTTTTTTAAATTTTTAAATAGAAATTGATTACATGCAAATTGAGACAAAACGTCAATATTTTCTTTTTATAATTTACGTTCACAAAGTTTCTATTTCGACACTAAAAACAGTATCGAAATAGATTCATTGTAACACTGTTTTTGGTAACTTTTTGTTTTACACAATTGGTTGCACTGCACTGATCGTCAACGAAAGAGTTCAGGTAGTAAATCAAGAAGTTTGTTGTAGTAAATTATTAACTACATTACCAGCGTTATTGCTAAATTCGGAATATTTTATACAAATTTGACAAACATGCAAATTTAAAATCATTAAAACTGATAAGTGTCAAAAGTGTCAAGATTGCCAGCATAAATAAATATTTCAAAAAACTCTCATTTTATTTCTTTTTTTATACTTTTAAAAGTTCATTACAAAAAATAGTATGTAACACTCGAATTACAATGACGGATTGTAGGTAGTACTCGTTCTTTGCGAAACTCACCGCTTCGCGGTTCTGTAACGTACAAAGTCAATTTGCATCGTTAACTTACCCTTGCTAGCTCCAGGGATCGTGGCTTCTTTCTGGTTTTTTCCTTAACTCCCCCAAACAAATATATAAGGGCTCCAAAATACAGACAAGCAAATAAAAGAGGTTAAATCAGTGTAAATTGTTTATTGCCAAAATTAGTAGTTAAAGTTATTAATGAATTTATAGTGAATAACTAATTTCTTATCTTTTTTCTGTATCCATCTTCGGAACACGTCGGGAAAGCCGGAATTTCGGACCAAGTTTGCCCAGGAATACAGATGTGGTTGGCAAGATGTTTTCTTAAAATTGAATGTTCTACAGATGTGGTTGGCAAGATGTTTTCTTAAAATAGTAAGCTGGTAGATCCTGCTTACAAAGCTTCTCTCCAAAAAAAATTGTGCTATTAATAACAGCCCTATCTTGGGACCCTTCAAAATTTGGCAATGGCCCAAATGAAGGGAGAAGAAATAAGAATAGGTCTGCAGACTTTGAAGCACAAATTGTAAAGAAATTAAAAATAGCGACGCTATTACCGACTGAACAAAAGATTCCCCTCTTAAACTGAAATCAAGTCTGCGACGAATCTATAGACGCGGAATGATAAAAATCAAACCGACGTAGGCCAGGCCAAAAATATCGTAGCAAAATAGACGAGAAATTTAAGAAATAAAATATTATTAGGCCAGGCCAAACAAATAACGTAGTAAACGTTACAGTTCGTATCACAAACTGCACTCGTACTACGAAACCTGTCATTGTAACACTTGTATTACAATCTACTATTGTATTATTGTTAAAGATGCATGTTAAAATAAATTACAGGATGTGTTTTAGAAACACATTTGTCTTTAAAAAAAAATCTTAGTACATGTTTTTTAATAGCTTAACTGTTAGTCAACGACCTCTTTAAAACTATCATTTATATGAATGTACCTATATTTAATTTTCTTTGAAACTGGTGAAAAAAAAGCTACTATTTATTTATATTTAATACTTTGATCAAAATATAGAAACTGAAGCAATTCGTTGAAACCAATTAACAAAATTTGTTATGTCATAGCGCGTTAAAAATTCATGGTAATTTATACAGGAAAACAATTAAAAACTAGAGGTGGAACAGGAAGTATATTTGGAACACACATTTATTTTCAGATTTTTGCAGAAAAATTCATACATTTCATGTGTAGGTTTTTTGGGTAATTAAATAGATGTTTGTGCCAATAGAATAGTTATTTTGCTATTGATTTGTTGGAAAAATGTTATTCCCAGCCAAGAGAATGTTACTGTAAACCCGAATATTGAATGTTTTCTATTTGTAACTTCCAAATTGTTTATCAACTAGTTTTAAATTTTTAGATGTTGTCGAAAGTTATTAAAATATTTCCAGATTCTATTGCGAGGGAATTTTTAAAGTAAGCTGATAGGATGTATTAGTAAGCTAATACCAGTTGAAAAAGTCAAGATAAAGTCATAAGAATATTTTTGTAAATAAACCTATGTTCACCAAAAGCATCAAGTTCAATCGGTAACTGGGTTGAGAAAAATGCGTACAATTCTTTTCCATTTCTTTTTGTTAGTGGTTTTTTCTTCCAATTTCATTACGTTTCTTTAACTTCGTTGCTCCATCTTGCCCTTAGTATTTCTCTTTGCCTTTTGTCTGATAATGCACTAGATAGCCATTTTGGAAATTTTAGATGGAACCATTCTCTTCATTTATCTCAACCATCTAAGTGTTTACGCCGTAATTACCGCTAATAAGTTAGGTTCTTGATAGATCTCAGTTAGTTTGTTATTAATTTGTTCTTCTTATTCAATGTTCATTTATGTTTTGCCCACCAAAGATTTTGCCAAGTATTTTCGACTACCAAACTAGTAACAACCCTAATTACGGTCTTGTAGGTTCTCAGGTTCGCATTATATATTTGTGCTTCTTAAAAACCCATTGAGAGCATATATATGTAACGCGGTTGTGACTATGGATAATACTTGAATATTCTCTGACCATTTTAAAACCAATCCGCAATCGATGTTATGCCGACGGTCTTATTTTGTAATGTAAATAAATTAATTATAGTTTATATTATGCTAATTAATATGTTAAGGTATAACCATAAACATGAATTATTTAGTGGACTGTATATTAATATCAAAATTATAAACTATATGTACTTGCAGGAATCGTAAATAAATGATAACTAATCTTTTTATAGCTTATAATGAGAATGAATAAATTTTTAACAAGAATGTTAAAACAATACATTTGTTATAGTTAAGAAAAGTCTAGGCTAGGTTTTTCACATCTTGTTCGATATTCGTATCGAAAACACTGAAACCATAAATGCTTTTACACAATAAATTAATAAGTGAATTGAAACCTTTGATTTCATATCTCGGCTTGGTAAAATAAGTAAAACGAACAGTCGATACCTGTTGGTATAATATAGATCCTATTACGGCTCTGAGCTTTAAAATCTCAGCTTAGGAAGTTGTTTAGATTAGTCAGTCCACACGAAATTGGAACGAATGAGACTCTGCCTTAGACAGCTATATTTTCAAAAACTGCTTAAAAAGTTCTTCGTTCAGGTATTTTGGATTACTAATGAATAATGATGATTTGTTTTTACCAGAAAAAAAAAATTAAAATCTGGCGAGTTGTGCAAACGTTTTTGGAGTAGTATAGCATTGCACAATTTGCCATGCAAATCATAAGTAATTTAGAGTTTGTATTACTCTTTTATTTATCAGATCAGGCTCCGTCTTATTTTCGTGTCTTTTTTAAAAAAAAATACTGTAAATTTTCGTTACAGTTTAAAGGTAAATATATAATTTTTTGAAGCTCTAAATGAGCTAACAAAATATGTTAGAAAAAATAACAAAAAAAATTAAATTCCAATTTTGTTTGCTTAAAAAATTTCTCATAATCAAAAGGATACTAAAATTTGACAGAAAATTTTAGTTCAACGATTATTACATGAAATAGATTTTCGAGACTTGCGGTATTCAGAGAAGCAGAATAAGTATAAAGTTCACAGAAATCAGTAAAGGTATGAGAGATGAGTTTGAACGGATTCAATCGTGTAGATTAATGCAATAAGTTATTCTCGAAATTTGAACATTTGAATATATTGTATGTATGTATGTATGTGGTGTTAGGGATAACAGATACACCTGCGACCTATAAGATCTATTGTGTCCCCCTTTTCTTGCTATAATTCTGATGATTCCTCAGACTTGTAGCAGCTCTTCTAGTCCTATCTTCCTTAGAAAGTTTAGGATATCATTGGGTTTTAAATTAGGTAGTTCTTCCCCTTTGAATATATTATATACCGGGAATAATACCTATCAAGATTTAATCTTTCATTTATTATACGCCTGTGTCAGTATAGGCTCTTTTGTTTTTATTTAATTGATAAACAAAACTGCGCTGAAGCTTTTGTTGACTTTTCATTAAGATGGCTTGTCAGTGACCCGATAGGTATCGGTATCATATAATTAAACTGTTGATAACTACGCTTCTGTATGGGATGTTTTTAAAGAATAAACAATCTGGAGTTAGAATTTGAACGTATCAGATCGAACTTTGATAATGTAATATTTATTTTAGATACTACATAATTTAATTATTGGAGACATACTTGTCATTAAATTTTTTAATCTAGCTTGTGATTTCAATTTTTGACTATGGTAATAAATTATAACGTCAATCAATCAATCAAATAAGCTTTATTGTCAAAAAATTTACAGATAATTTGTGTAGACAAAGCCAACAACAGATAAATATAAGATAGTACTAGGAACTAGTTCTACCATATATATACATATTACATATACACATAAGCATAAAAATATAAATATTTAGAAAAAACATGGTTAGTTGACAAAACAATCCAAAACAAACAAAAATTGTTTTAACAACCAATTTAAAAAACTTAAATAATTGTTTCCTAAACAAATTTATAAGCTGTAAACAAAAGAATCACACATTAAACAGATGAATCAGCCTATTAACCAGTGTGCGAAATGCTCGTATTATTAAAAAAATCGCTTACTGTATAAAATGGTCTTTCCAGCAAATATGATTTTAGTGTCTTACGAAATAGAACAGGGGCTGATATGGACTTAATCTCAGACGGCAGATGATTATGCAATTTTTTTGCGTTGTATAGAATCGAATTTTTGACCAATTCGGAGGTTGGGATAGGAAGACGAAAATTATGATCCGCATTTCTAATTGCATAGCCATGGAGGGGCCTTTCCGAGACAATTGTTTGGTTCTTGCGGATTAAGCAAATCGATTTATAAATAAACAAAGAAGGAAGTGTTATAATAGGTGATTCACGAAAAATTAAATAGGTGTTCTAGATGACTTAAATTAAATAAAGACATGATCGATATAGTTCGGGAGCCCAGAGAGTTTTCGTGGCCGTTAAAGAGACAAGGCTTCACCAGAGTTTGTTCTATGTATTTTATTTTTACAAATATGAAGGATGGACTCCTAAAAAATGTTTTTAACAAATAATTTGCCACTAATAAAAACAATTGTTTTTTTACAAAACAATAGTATTATACGTTACAAAGTCGGTAGGTGACTTATTACAGTACGAGTTAGTTTACGAACAAGGCGACGTAGGAGCCAAGTCCGGAAATAAAAACGAGTACTGTAATAACTCCTAACGACCATGTATCGTATTATAATTTATGATTTAATTCGCATTTAAAATATTATATCAATTGGAAATAATTGATTAAGTTGCTGTTTTTATATTTTTATCTGAATTTTGTTTGGTATTTTATTAAAAACCATGTTAATTCGGTCTTGACGCATTATTTTTAATGAAAATTAAGTCATTTTTCATCATAAAACATGGATAAAAGTATGGTGAACTTTGGTATAGTCCATTTCATCGTTTTTGGCCGATTTGATATTAGAAACCACTGAAATAAGATTAAACTGTCATCCAAGTTACCAATGGCGGAGAGTTTATTTTTCTAAATTAGGTCGTAAGTTTCTGAAACTATCAGTGTGGTTTGACATCTACAAAAATATGACATTAATAATTATTAAATTCAATCCTTCAACAACGAGCCGTATATGACGGTTACTAGGAATGTGAATTAAGTCAAGACTTCCGTATTGAATACTTTTTATCTACCGGTGAAACAAGATGCAGTTACGTAAGTGTTGTATTAAAAAACAAACATCCTCATTTAAATTTCTAACTTGCCTGTATCTGAGAGAGATGTAACTCTAAATTTACTTCGAGTATGATTTCTGTCATCGGCCAAAAACGGTGAAATGGACTATATCAGTTTTATCCTAAATAAAAACGATAACTTCTGACTCTAATGTCTGTTAATAACTTTATTGATTAACAATTTAATTTTATTTTGAATAAAGACCGCAAACAAAAATTTGGTTTTTATTTCTCTGATTTGTTATTGGCGCCCTTGTCCCTTGTCTTCGCAAGGACTGGTAACCCTCGAAAAAGAAAAATTTACGACCAATATTCCGCTAAAGTAGACCATATTGTTCCTGACACGTTTTGAATTTTGTATATTTACTACGTTATGCATAAAGTTTAAGGGTTTTTAGGAACGTATAAGGTTACAGATGAGACCAAAAAGGATTGGCTATTAAAAATCGAGCTCCAAATTGAACAAATACAAAAAATTCCAAGTCTAATAAACACTGTGAAAAAGAAAATGAAAATATTTTTTAAACTACTACTTTTTATAAAAGAGATTGTTAGCTGATTTACTCTAAGCAAATATCAGTGTTTAAATTTTAATATTACAAAAAGTATTAGGGCCGACTGTATTGTATCTTATTTATTCGGGTAAATAAATTTTAAAAACAAAGGTTTTAAAATTGTACCGAACCAATAAATTAACAATTTATTTCAATTTATTAAAAAATCTAAATATTTTATTTGGTGTCCTAGTTTTGAATTCTCTTAACATTTAAAAATTGCACTATTCTTTTAAAAATACCGGGTTTAATAATTAAAATTACACCAAACACAAAATATATTCGCCTTGAATATATCTTTACTACAGCTGTTTGAAAGTACCTATACCTTACCACGATAAGAAAGGTTGCACCCAATTTTATCCAGAATTCGCATGCTACTTGTAAATCTTTCCAAAATTTCTAAATCTGCAAAATTATTTAAGGCAGGGTTTCCAAACTTCTTAAGTTTGCGACGCACTTACAGGTCTTGTATTTTGTCAGCCGCCCTTACTCGCAATATTTAAACATTCGTGTCCAAGAAAGTGCTGTATATGGACAATAAATATAAAGTATGTGTTTTACAAGTTGCTTTCTATATAGTATCAAAGCACCAACGTACAATTTTCTATTGAACGTGATTCAATATATATTGAAACTAGTTACAAAACGCTCTTATAGGTTAATTATTGAACTAATTCAGAAATATATATTATCATAAAAAAAAAATTAATGTAATGAGAAGTTTCGTGATCTGCACACATTTCTACAAAGCGATGAATAAAACTTGACACTGCCAATCTTATTTCTTTCCTGACGTTGATATTTGAACGGTATTTGCTTATTATTACAGCTACAGCTGAAAATCTGGATTCGCATATCTACGATGTTGTAAATCGGATTAAAATCCTGAATGCTTTTAAATTTAGAGTTGAACAGATATTTTTTAGTTACTTCATCAAATCTGAAAAAATAAATTTTGTTTAAAGTCTAATGTCGCGAGAGAATTCAATAAGTCTCTCATCATCTAGTGGAGTGAATTCAGGTAGAGATTTTCATGAAAAGTATATTAGATTCATGCAAAATTTTCGATATATTCTTTTGTAAAGTGTTTTAAAAACCATTACGTGAATTTCAAAAAATGTTTTTTGAAAATGAGACAGAAAATCTTGAGACATAACGAGCTCATTAGCAATCTTTATTATTTTTTTTTTACAATTGCATTTTTTTTATTCTAACTGATATAATTCTCTTTGGACATTTCAAGATATGCATGTTATTGCCTAGCAGGGACTGATTTAAAACATTCATCTTGTCAAATTTATCGCACCAATTTGCAAGTCGGAGAGCTTAAAGTATCTGGAGCAACCTTGATCTTTCTTTACCGAAGAAAAAATGTAGATTTATTCAAATATACAGGATAAGATGTTTTCACGTGAAATCCACCGTGCACTGAAGTATTATAATATGAGACGTCTATAATACGAAGCACAACCAAATTTAATTCACTGCTTATTAACTTTGATGCAAGTTCTTTTCTATAAGTAATGCAATGGGTCCTCATAGCATAGCATAGCGAATATGCGCTTACAATCCAGCATAAACCCCAGGCATTGATTTAGCTCTATTAGTACAAATCCAATTCTACCAATATAAATTGTTATTTATTACAAACTTTTAAACAATTTAAAACAAGAATTGAGTCTTTCTACTAACATTGATGATTTTGTAGAAAATACGATATTTAAGAATAATATTGTTACGGGATAACCAAATAGGGAAAGGACCTTTACTTGAAAAACTGTGTTTCAAGACACTCGTTCTAGTGTCTACTGATTAGGTTCGATAATGTTTCTCGCAAATTCTAGAATGTCCATTTGTTCTATATAAGGGTATGAATGGGCAGTTAAGGGGAGTTCAAATATTTAGAATAGTTCATTGTATTGTCAATCAGTTTAGAATCCAGCAGAGTTCTGTGTATCTAAACAATTTTGTGAATAAATTGTGTTAAAGTCCCCATAAGTGTTTCAATATTATCACCCAGAATGTGTACGTAACAAATTAGGTGGTGTGCACTTACATAACTGTTTGTAGCTTCTTCAAATTCTAAAACAAATTTCTTGTATTCCACGGTCTTTATCAATTTGCTATTAGTCCTCAGCTATAAATGGTAACTACTGATGAAATTAATTTTTTCGCCCCAGAGTGCCGTGGTGTTCACTTTGGAAACCACTCATTTAAGGCATAAAATATAAACAATTAGACTTTTATAAACATAAACATAATTTAAATTTTAAAGTACCTCTGAGTTGTTCTTCGTTAAAAATTCTATTATTTTGTTAAAAACTATATGGTTATGTTTAGCATGTTTCGAACAGATATCATCAACGGCTTTAAGTTTTAGAAATTAAGAGCTGAAATTTGGCAGATATTTTTATTACTGTATTTCCGAGGGCTGTGTGCATGGGTTTTGAAAACCGTTTATTTTTTATGTGATTTTCATAGTCTTATTTTAATTTTATTTTAACCATAATAAAATACGGCCATGAAAATCATATAAAAAATAAAGGGTTTTCAAAACCCATGCACACAGCCCTCGGAAATACAGTAATAAAAATATCTGCCGAATTTCAGCTCTTAATTTCTATCCGCCTAGTTTTAGGAATGTTTCAAAAAATTATTTCACTTTTCGTTCCCAATATGATCCCCCTTGTATATATTTTAGCCCAGTATTGAAATTTTAAGACAGACTATTTGACTGAATGTATAGGTACAATCACTGGTAAGCTGTTGTGTGTAACTTACCCTTTTTTTTAGTTTTGCGAGTTTCATGCTTTCAAGCTAGTAGGTTCCTCTTGTTTGGAGCTATATTAAATTCTCTTTATTTAGTTCGTAGCTGTAACGAAAGGGTCTTTCAAAAAATTCTTAATTTTATCTAATTTCCAGAAATAGTGACAAGGATACATGATAACAGAATTTATATCCTAATATACTAAAAGATTTGTTCCGTTTTTACTTTGAATATTTTCCTTGGTGCACTAACACTATCAAGATGGTTACTTGGCTATATAACTAGATTAGATTAGATATTTATTAGTGTGGCTGTTAGCCTGTATTACTGCGACCTTTACAGATCTATTGTGAACTCCCATTATCTGTGGAATAGGATTAGAGCACCTTGTCCAGCCCGGCTATATAACTAACATAAACTATATGAAATTTTTATTATAATGTATTACTAAAATTCCCAGACAAACTAGGTCGCTTTTTACCTTAATCTTTTAACAGTATCTATATACCTTACTAATACCTGTTGCCCGCGACTTCGTCCGCGTGGTTATAAAGATATGCATTACTATTAAGTTGTTTAATGCACATTATTTTTTTATTTTAGTTACTTGAAATGTTTATTGGATTTTTGTGTTAAATTAGAGATTTTAAATTTTCCTAGAATCAATTAGAAATTTTAAAAATAATCTTATAAATGAGTGAGATATGAAGATTTTGAATATGTTGTAATATAGAGCTACTAGCTTTTACCCGCGGCTTTATCCGCGTGGCATTAAGACATTCACAAATGATTTAATGACTGTCTATTTTACATCTAAAAAAATTTTATTTTAATTATTCTGTAGGCATATTCTTAGTTAAATAATTCTAGCTTCACTAATTTTAATTTTTTTTATTTAAAATTTCATTTTTGTCAGTCAATCACGCTGCAACCACTGAACAGATTTTGATAATAATAAATCATACAACATCCATTATGACTATCTTAGAATATTTATCTATGATAGTTCCACATTGGACCTAATCATTTGTAGGATATAGTAATTTGTATTTGTACTTGCGATAAAAAAACAACAATGGCTCGTTTTAATAACATCATAGCGCCATCTTGTTTCTTATATCAAAACTAAATTATAGCACGTATGTATGTATGTTGTGTATTATTTCAGTGGTATTTTTAAATGTATCAATGAGATACTTTTATACAAAATCCCTCTATTGGCCCGTTAAAGGAGTGGGGAGATGGAAAAAATTTTATACACCAAATGTTAAGTTAAAAAAAGACAAATACATCTGTGAAAACGGCAGTTGAATCGGATCAATAGTTTTCATGTGATGCGCGCACAAACATACAGACAGACAAAAAAAATCTAACCACATTTTTGGGTTCTAAATCGATGTACTTGCGGCGTCGTTCGCATGGCGTGTTAATTGTTGTATAAAAAGTATCCGACCCCCGTTCAACCCTTATAAAGGGGGTTGATTTCTAAACATAGAATATGAGTAAACCTCCACAACCTCTTAAGAGCTCACACTGTAATTTTCTAGTGCCTTACTTTAAAAACATAGGACTTTAATACAATTTTTTAAACCCCGTTATACCCCCCTAGGACTAAAGTTTCGTAAAATCCTTTCTCAGCGGACGTTTAGACCCTATAAGGAACCTACGTGCCAAATTTCAAGTTTGTAGTTCTTATAGTTTCTGAGATATGGTGATGAGTGACCTTTCGCTTTTATATATATAGATTAATAGGAATCAATACGTCAAAATGCCATTCGTTAAAATGTCCGTTAAAACGCATTCTTTTTATTCTTTGTATCGACTCTCCAAATCTGGCAATAAGTCTGCTACCTTGAAAAATGAAAATATTTCTCCAGCTGCTTTCAGTTCGCAAGTTGTGCCATAAGTATGCAACCTACCCATATCGGCTACATAAAGGTGTTTTGTATCGTAGAGGGTCCCGGATCGATCCATAGTAAAACACCTAAATTTTTGCCAATCGTTGGACACGTGGCTTACTATATTAGCCTTAACTTGAGCAGCCATTGAAATATTTCCATAAAGCAAATAAGACAGAGATGAAAATAAACACGCTCCATCGCCAGGTATCTCTTTCACTCATTCAACTGTGACTGTTACAATTTCTCCATCCATTTTTCAAACAAACGTAAGTTTACTTAACGAAAAATACAAACTTTTTTAAGTAAGTAATCGATATGACACTTTGATATAAACGTCAGTATAATCAATGAAAAAAAAATCTAAGCTAGCACCTAATTGGCATGAAACTTTGAAATAAACATAATTTTAATCAACGACGAAAAAAAACAAATATTACTAACTAATTTGGAACAAAACTTGTACCCCACCACAACGTCTAAAGAAAACATTTTAATTTTCAAGTCCCTTATTTCAAAAACATAGGACTTTCATACAAAGTTCCAACACCCGTTTTACCCCCTTAGGGGTAGAGTTTCGTAAAATCCTTTCTTAGCGGACATCTAGACCCTATAAGGAACCTACCAGCCAAATTTCAAGTTTGCATGTCTTATAGTTTCTGAGATACGGTGATGAGTGAACTTTCGCTTTTATATATATAGAATAGATAGGTAGGTACTTAAATTTATATGTTCATATATTTATATATTTGTTAATTTAGGAATCACTTAGTAGATTTGTTAGGTTTATTAATAAGTTATTTAAGTTTAGTTAAGCATCTTTTTATTTAGAAATAATGTTAATTATGTCGTCACCCATTCCGGCGTCTCAGCAAGAGTTATGAGTGAGTGACCGAAAATCGGGGCTTTTTTAATAAAATTTTCAAACTAATAAGATGTGTTTAATATAATTAAGAAGTCAAAACTTATCAATATATGAAGAGATGTTTTATTACAATGTCATCGTTTCTCAAAAATCATGATAACAAGAAAATTTGAATATTAACCCTGTAACGTTTATAACGTTATTTTTTGGCCTGGCCTATATACTATTTAATTTCTATAATATCTCGGCTATTTTGCAACAATATTTTTTGGCCTGGCCTACGTACTATTTAATTTTTACAATTCCTCGTCTATTGAGTCGCCGCAGACTTGGTTCAGTGATGAGAGGGGAATTTTTAGTTCAATCGTGAATAGTGTCGCTATTTTTAATTCTTTACAATTTGTGCTTCAAAGTATTCAGTTCTTTCAAATACCTTCTCCCTTCGTGGCCGATTGCCAAATTTGGAAGGGTCCTATGATAGGACTGGAAGCCAGAAAAAACATTTTTTTGTCAAAGAAGCTTTGGCCTAGCCGAAACTATTTTTTTTGCCGTATCCAGCCAGTGTCCGCATTGAAGATTTACTAAAGAAAACATCTTGCCGTCGACATCTGTGTCCAGAACCGAATTCTCCGACGTCCTCACCCAGTCTCGAGGAAGATTCCAATAAAAAAGATAAGAAAACAAATTAATCACTTTTAATCAAACTAATATCTTGAAAATTTTCAATTCAGAATTTCTTGAATAAACGATTTTAAAAACTGATTTAATCTTTTTTATTTGTATGTCTGTATTTTGGCGCCCTTTTTATTTGTTTGGGGAAAGTCAAAAGAAAAACCAGAAGGAAACCACAACCCTGGAGCTAGCAAGGGTAAATTAACGTTACAAACTGGCGCCCAACGTAGTTGAAGCAATTTCTTTGAGATTTATCTTTATCTATATCTTTTTCTCAAAGGGATTGTTTTGGCTACAAACTGGCGACAGTTAAGGGTTAATTACGTTACAAACTGGCGCCCAACTAAGTATTCTGTTTTTTTTTGAAGCTTTTTCTAAACATTCACATTAAATTAATTTTATATTTTCCATCAATTTAAATACAGACATTCAAATATTTTATAAATATTTTACTAACATCTAAAATTTTTTATCATTTCTTTATTTTTGTTGGATTTATTATCTATAGATTCAAGGTAAACCACTATGGAATTGGTATATTTCAGTTTTATTAACTTTAACTGGTTTATTTATCGAAGATTATTATTATCTTTTATTAAATTGTTTTACCTTACAATCATGTTGCGTTCCCATTTAGAAATTTTTCTATACAGAATGTCTCTTGGGATATTTTCTCAACATTTAAGATTATTATTTCTAATTATTGAATTTAGTGTTAGAGAGTTTCTTTCTTATCTTATGGCGGTATTTCTTAGCTGATGTCGGCTTCTTAGCAGATTTTAATGTGTTTGTGTCGTGTTATCAATATGTCCTTTTTTCGTTGCTATCTTAGCTTTTGTTTTTTTTTTCATGACTTTATTTTGTGATTGTGAGAGTTAAAGTCAAAATTTTTTTTGAATTCCTTTCATTTCTGTATTTTGGTTTTTTTCTTTTCTCTCTTTTTATCTCATTTCTTCCAGTAAAGGATTTGAAAAGTGGTTATCGGAAATTTTGTTATATCTTGAGTGTGGGTACCTTTAGTTGTTTGCCGTGGGCATTTTGGGTGTGGTCTGGTTGACCACATTATTACCGTGTAAGGTCTGTGGGACCTTAGTATTTTGTAGGGGTCTGTGAGACCTCTTTATAGTGTGGCAGTTTTGAGTAACTGCTCTTTTTGGCTCTATTGGTGTTCTGTTCGTATGGATCACAATAGGAGTTTATCTGTGGGATTATGGTCTATTTTGCTTCTTTTTTTTAACCTTTAAGGTTTATCTTTGTGAAGAAAATAGATTTTCCATGTGTTTTTGTACCTACTCGGGGTTTTTGTTTTCCACATTCATTCTTTCAATTTTTTTTCCTGTATTGATTTGTGATACACCAAGTACAGAAATACTTTTAATATCTAAGACTGTTTTTTTTCACATACCTAGGACATTTTGATAAAAAGTTTGTGATTTTTCTTATGTTTCGTTGTTTGTAATTTTTTGTAGTTACTTGTTTGTGAAAAATATTAAGATATGTATCGTCTTATATTTTATCTTTTCTCGATATTTTTAAATTCTCAAATTTTGGTATAGTTATTTTTGCATTCTTTACACTGGAGTCACTTCACTGAAGGCATTAGTTTTATTAACTTTCAATTTTTATTTCTTAGATTTTTTTTAAATTCTTAAACTTTGTCAAAATTAATTTTCAACCTTTTTAAGTAAATTCGATTGTTATTTAATTTTTTTTCTCGAGTTTATAATTTTTATAAGAGTTGGTGAGTTCAGGTCAGTACTGTACCTCAGGGATAGCATGTATTTGAGGGTACAGGCTGTCGCTGTTCCTCTGTGCCGCACTATCAAATTAGTATAAACTTGTACTTTTGAATATTTAGTTTGCCTAGTTCCTTGTTCTAAATTTTCTCTTTTTCTTGTTTGATATTGCCTTCAGTATTTTTAACGTTTTGTAGTGTAATTACCTGTCCCTTACTGATTTTGTCGCTTTTCTTTTATTAACTGTCCTATTTTTATTGTTCACATTATTACCGTTATTTGTTGCCATTTTTATTGATAAATATTATCTTTTATCTTTTATATTGTCTCCAGTTTGCACAGCGTGTGTGATAAGACGTGTCAAGTTATTTTTGATTCGGATATTGATTGATTTTTCTTTTGAGTGTTAGTCACATTTTTGTTCAATCGATATTTGGTTTCAATTTTTTTCTTTTGTTCATTGAATATTTGTTTAGCTTTTAGCTTATTTTGTTCTCATTTGTTGAGTATTTTCTTATTCAATGATTTTTGTTGACTACAGTCTTATCTTTGTCTTTGTTGCTATGGTAAGTTATTTTACTTTTGGAGATAGATTTTTTTTTTGCCTTGTATTTCTCTGCTTTGTGAACATTAATCTCTTGTTTCTTTCGTTACATCTCGTTATTGTGGTTTTCTTAAACGACCTTAAATAGGACAGTTATTAATTTATTTTTTACCGATTATGACTTAATGCTACTTAATTGTTAGCAGTACCGATTATGACTTTTTTGGTACCCTAGAGGTAAAGTGTAGTAAGGTTTCGTGTTTTTAAATTTTTTTTTCGAGAATGTTTTTTTTTAATTATTTAAGAATTACACAAATCCTTGTGGTTACCTTTAATTATTAAATGTTGTATATTTTTTTTTACCTATTCACCAGTTTTTGATTATTTACTTTTTTAATTGTTTTTCGATTTTAAAGGTTTAACTTTTTAATAAAAAAAAAAAAAGAATTTGCAATTCTTTTTTTTACCGTCAGGTTACCGTGGTGTAACGTTTACAACGTTATTTTTTGGCCTGGCCTATATACTATTTAATTTCTATAATATCTTGGCTATTTTGCAACGATATTTTTTGGCCTGGCCTACGTACTATTTAATTTTTACAATTCCTCGTCTATTGAGTCGCCGCAGACTTGGTTCAGTGATGAGAGGGGAATTTTTAGTTCAATCGTGAATAGTGTCGCTATTTTTAATTCTTTACAATTTGTGCTTCAAAGTATTCAGTTCTTTCAAATACCTTCTCCCTTCGTGGCCGATTGCCAAATTTTGAAGGGTCCTATGATAGGACTGGAAGCCAGAAAAACCATTTTTTTGTCAAAGAAGCTTTGGTCTAGCCGAAACTATTTTTTTTGCCGTATCCAGCCAGTGTCCGCATTGAAGATTTACTAAAGAAAACATCTGTGTCCAGAACCGAATTCTCCGACGTCCTCACCCAGTCTCGAGGAAGATTCAAATAAAAAAGATAAGAAAACAAATTAATCACTTTTAATCAAACTAATATCTTGAAAATTTTCAATTCAGAATTTCTTGAATAAACGATTTTAAAAACTGATTTAATCTCTTTTATTTGTATGTCTGTATTTTGGCGCCCTTTTTATTTGTTTGGGAAAAGTCAAAAGAAAAACCAGAAGGAAGCCACAACCCTGGAGCTAGCAAGGGTAAATTAACGTTACAAACTGGCGCCCAACGTAGTTGAAGCAATTTCTTTGAGATTTATCTTTATCTATATCTTTTTCTCAAAGGGATTGTTTTGGCTACAAACTGGCGACAGTTAAGGGTTAATTACGTTACAACCCCAAAACCAACCCCTTAGGGGTTAAATTTTGTAAAGTCCCGTTTAAGCAAGCACCTACGTTCTAAAAAGAACCTGTATGCAAAATGTGAAAATCCTAGCACTTGTAGTTTCGTGAGTGACCTTTCGCTTACATCTATAGATTCTATTGAAAACAAATAAATTTAATTAAATTTTAAAAAAATATAGAAAGAATCTTTAATACACTTTAATTTTATTAAAATATTTACATTTAATAATTTTTTATAATTTGTCCAAATACGAGACATGCAGATATACGACACTCAGTTAATTAAGTGTTATATGATCACCGAGGACTCAATTAACGTATTGAAAGCAGTCACAACATAATTGATATTATTTAATCGCCTTGCAGTATAAATATATTTGTGTAATTTAGAGACTCAAGAAATTTATAGTTGTTTAAATATCACAAACGAGCATGTGAAATGTTTCAGGAATTTTTTTCCGGTTAATTATTTTTCATCTGTATTGATTATATAATTTATTAAATATTAATATTATTAATATCATAACTATGAAGTTCTTAATACTCCGACACTGTCTTTACTTACCTCCCGCAGACATTTATTCAGGCAGACGCTGCCTCGTTTCTCGTTAGACGCCAATCCTCCAGCGATTGAGACGTTTAACGTGTGAAGCGTCGGCGTTAAGGCGCCATTTAAATGTCCAGCGGTCAGGGGCTTTTGCCAGCCATCCGACGTTTCGCTAAAGAAATCCACCCTCAAGTCGGGCAAGGGTGGAGTACGACGAGATGACGTCGAAGATACTGATGATCTTGTGCGGTACTTTGAAACTTGTCGTTCGTCATATGAAAATTTATCTGGTGTTTGTGAATGATATTTGTTCGGAGAACGAGTTCTGCGACTGGATTTTTTGTGCCTGAAAAAATATAATATAATACGTTTTCATTTCAGCGTAATTTAAATAAATAGGGCTGATGCAAAAGAAGCATAAAAAGTAAATGAAATAAACAATTTCTTGTTAAATAATATAAAATCTTAAAATGTTTTAACAATTTATATTTAAAACTTTTTTTATTTCATAAGCTTATTTTAATACATTACAATTTCTTAACTGTAAATAAAAACCCGAAATTAAAACACAGCTTATATAAAAAATCAGCAGTAAATAAAACAACACAATTTTACAATAGCTAATAGTTTAGGTTCACAAATATACAACGTGAATCCAATTTAGTTATTACATAAATAAGAATAATTAATCCATTTTTAAAGTAGGTAATAAAAAATAATTCTTTTTCCAGTAAAATATCATTAAATACAAAAACGGGAGTGGCAAATTCATTACAACTGGGGGAAAATTAAACAAGCCTGTATGAACATGTGAGGAATTTCAACAGCCATCTTAATTCAACTAACACTAACTGTTGTTCCTAAATCTCTTACCAAAAGCCAAAAGTAATCTTAACAAAATTTCAAAATTTATTAGATACTTATACTGCATAGCGCTTTCGACTTATTAAGGTGATATACTTCAACATTTTGGCGCGAAACCTAGAAAGAGCAACGATACTCAAACAAACCCAGTACAGAGAATAAATGTAAAAATTTTGTCAGGTATAAATTTACCCCGATATTTAAAACAGCTACTGATTTACCGAACTGTACTCGGAGGTTCATAGTAGAGGGCGCTTTAAATCAACGAATAGAATATTTTAAATCTGTATTGCGTTTTTCTCAAAAATTTCAAAATATTTTGATATGAAATTTTAGTCATGAATAGTTTGTTTCATTTTACGTGGTAGACGCATACTTTCATTTTGAATAAATGATAACTTTAAGAAAATTATGATGGTTTATAGAGAAAAAAAATTTTTGTGTAATAAAAACATGCGTCTACCACGTAAAATGAAACAAACTATTCATGACTAAAATTTCATATCAAAATATTTTGAAATTTTTGAGAAAAACGCAATACAGATTTAAAATATTCTATTCGCTGATTTAAAGCGCCCTCTACTATGAACCTCCGAGTACAGTTCGGTGAATCAGTAGCTGTTTTAAATATCGGGGTAAATTTATACCTGACAAAATTTTTACATTTATTCTCTGTACTGAGTTTGTTTGAGTATCGTTGCTCTTTCTGGGTTTCTCGCCAAAATGTTGGAGTATATCACCTTAAGACATGGAGTCCTTATAATTTTAAGTAACAGTAAAGGGACATAACCTTACACAATGATTATACATAATTGTCAAGACGAAGGCATGTTTTAAGGTTGACCATCGAGATCAAAATTATTTTAAAATTAACATTTAAAAAAAAATTAAAATTTATAATGCCTAATTTAGCATGGTTGATGAAAGGTAAACATTTTGTTATAATTATTAAAATATTACAATATAAATTCTGCCAAATTGAACGTGAGAGTGATATTGAAGTTCTGAAGCAACATTCCGAATTTGGACAGACAATATACGAGGTTCATTAATCTCATTCCTTCTTTGAAGATGATTAAAGCGACACAGTTGCTAAGACAAGGAGAAAAAAATTGTATTTGATAAATGGTGCAAAGGTGTGATATTTCTATTTAAGTCAACCTGTTTATAAAGACAATTAATGTTACCTATGATTCATTTCAGACGTGATTTCCAGATCTTCATGAAAATCAAACAAGTTACGAGTAGTAGTTGTTATTAGCAAATGAGAGACTAGTATCAGGTTCAAAATTATGGTTATAGAATTTTAGGTGGAATATTTGGTAATACTGCGTCACACTGTATATAATATATATATACTAGCGGACCCGGCGAACTTTGCACCGCCTAACACTAATGTTTTTTCCAATTTTTTTTTTAATTTTTAGGATTAATTTTTTGTATTTTTAATCATATTTTCTCGCTAGTTACCAGTTTTTACTATTATTTATAGTACTTTGTAATTTATCGGTTAGGTATATTATATATTAACTGCGCCACCTGACGGTTGCGTCATAGTTCTTAGGTAAGTAAGTTTTGCTCTTTTAAATATATAAGATATCAACTGCGCCACCTTACGGTGGCGTCATAGTACTTAGTTATGTAAGAAATACAGGTGTAAATTTATAACATCTCAACTGCGCCACCTAAGGGTAGCGTCATAATGATTAATTTCGTAATAAACGCGTCCGATCGCTGTAAAATTCAAAGTGCTACGGGGAAAATCGCGGTCTCCGACGCGCTATTTATAGGCACGCTGCCGCCGCCCCGGCCGACCAGTACCACCGCAAGCGCTACGTCCCGCAATTTTAAATCTGTAATATCTTCGAAAATATTCATTTAAATCTTGTGCTGTGAAGGACCATATAGATCTATATTAAATCAACAATGTATTTAGGCTATTTAGTTGGATAAGGATTAATGCTGTATTGGTTAAAATCGCTTCGAAAATTAGCCATTATTTGTCGTAAAAAGTAAATGACAAAAAAATGTTATTGTGGGATATCCATAAGAGATAGACATATACCATCGCGGAGTTTTCTGTAGATTTTTTCAATGTGTACAAATAATTAGTACATTATTTTGATAAATCTCGTAGGGTTCAGCCTGCGTTTGCAATGTAAGCGGAAAAAAATTGATAAATAACGACCTCACATTAGAAACCTCAAAAATAACAGTATTTCTCCACTACTTAATGGATGTTATTATACATATAAACCTTCCTCTTGAATCACTCTATCTATTTAAAAAAAACGCATTAAAATCCGTCGCGTAGTTTTAAAGATTTAAGCATACAAAGGGAAATAGGGACAGAAAAAGCGACTTTGTTTTATACTATGTATTGATATTGATATTGATATACAAAAATTAAAGACAAAACTCCTTTATTGAAAAATAAAGATACATGATTTCTTGTAGTAATTGTAATAAAAATTACATTGGACAAACTAAACGATTACGGATCAAAAATATCGTATTACTGCTCACAAAAGTGATTGTAGATTCATCCAGAACGTTGTTCTTTAGCTAATTATTTTAATTAAGCATATCATTTAATCAATTTTAATTTTCAAAAAAAAAATTAACAAAACGAACCTTTCTTAAAATGGCTTTTATTTATCAAAATAATAATAACATGAATAAAAAATCAGATATTGACCATTTAATGAATTTGAATTCTTATTTACTTCATCTAGATTTAAATGCTTTTTCAAATGTATAAAAAAAGCTTATGAGCTTATGAGTACCTAAATACTAAAATCTAATAGTTCGTTTTGTATCATAATAAGTACTTCTGATGTCATAGTTACAAGATTATTTAATTATTAATGTGAAAAATCTTCAGAACAATTTTGAATATCTTTTTTTATTTTCCATTTTAATATTTAATCTTTACTGATTTACTCGTTCATGTTAATTTCTGTAAACATAATAACGTTATAACCTTACAGAGATGTAAGTATAAATTTATAATAAATTTCAAATATATATATATATATATATATATATATATATATATATATTGTAATGGTTACTCTTCTATGCCACAGCTTTTGGGTATGGGTCCTTCTCCTTTTCTTTGTTGATTCAACTCAAACCAAATTTTCATTTAATTCAATCTTTTATTTAACTTTTAACTTTAACTTAATAAAAATTACAATCCATCAAATTCAAAAATTCTTAATCAAATCCAAAATCAATCATCCGTCAATAATCGTTTGCATAACATATGGAGGGTAGAGGTAAGGAGAACTGTCTCCGTGTATTGAATGTGTCCGTCAAAATGTGGTAAATAAGGGTGGCGCTACGATCGTAGTAGGGTAAATTTTAAAAAAAGCGCCATAATTTCTTAGAGTAGGATAGATAAATAAACAAGGAAAGACACATTTCCGCTTTATTATGACACCATTTTTAAAATAATCATAAGATACATAAGATAATCATAAAGTATAAAACGAATTTAAAATACACTAAACTGAATTCGCTGACCACGTTTTTTTATAGCACTTATATAATTTGTGACTTATATTACGAAATCATACGACATTTCAATCAATTTGTCAAAAACTGCTACATTCATTCTGTACCCTACATCTACTTTAGCGCCACTGTAGTGGCAAGTTTGAGAAGTGTTATTTTCCTCTAAAAAGTGGACACATTTTTAATCATTTCCCATTTAAGATCGTTCTCCTTACCTCTACCCTCCATAGCATAACATTTTCCCTCATATTTATATCAATTATCAAAAAAAATAGTCACTGGTCTATGTCGTCACACTATACAGTAAGATATCTTAATTTACACAATAGACACAGTGATACCATAACAAATCCCCACAATTAAAAAAAATTAAAATTTTCTTCAAAAACATATTTTAATTTTTTTAAATTTACTTTTAATTTTTTTTGTTTTATTATTTTTTTTTTATAACCTTTTTATTCAGTGTTCCTTTACATTTTGTTTTAAACATTTTATAAAAGCTTTATTTATTTATTTTCATCCATATTTTTAATTTTAATCTTAATTTTAATTTAGTTTTAATCTTATTTACTTTTATTTAGCTATTTTATTTTTTTCTCTTTTTATAATTATATACAATGCTCATCCCAATCTTCCTTAATCTTCTATTAATGTTATCTATTTCAAAATAATTTATATCATCTTCTTTATATGTTTTATGTTTAAACTTCTTTTTATTCTTATAATTGTAATTCAAATTAGTTTAATGTTTAATTTTATTGTCATTATCATCATCTAATCTATTTTTATATTTATTATCACCCTCATATACTTTATTTTCACATTTTGCTTCTTCATTTGTATAATAATTATCTTTATCTTTCTTATTATCATCATCATATTCATCTTTTAATTTCATAATTTCATTTTCTTGTTTCATTTTGTTTTTATTTGTAACATGTTCTTTATAATAGTTATTTTTACTTTTTCCATTCTGTAAAATGTCTTCGTAAATATATTCTTCTTTATATCGTCTCATAGGTTTATTTTTATTTATATTTGTTTCATATATTTCTATTAATTCAGAATTATCTTCATTTTTAAGTTTATTTTCCCCCATACCTTTTCCTTCAGGAGATTCAGTTTCATAGTCCTTATTAATTACTGATTTGTCATAAATTGTTTTCATATCTTTTATTGTTTCTCTATACATTTCCATTTGCTTCCTCATTTCATCTTTGAAAGCTTCCATATTCTTGTTCATGTCTTTTATTTCTTTTTTCATATCTTCTTTTATTTCTTTTTTCATAGAATCCATATTTACATTTATTGCTTCCATATTTTTATTCATTTCTTCTTTATTTTTGTTAATATCTTGTTTTATTGCTTCTGTATTTTTTTTCATATCTTCTTTTAAATTATTATTCATTTTCTCTAATAATTTAAACATTCTTTCCATGTCACTTTCTTCATGTTTATTACCATTACTTTCAATAATTGCTTCTATAATTGTGGTATTTTCTTTTTCATCTCCCGATTCATTATTTTCCATAATATTTATATCATCATCTTTTTGATGATCTCCTTTTTGTGCATTATCCCTATCCTGTCTTTGTCTTCTTGTTTCCATAATTATATATATATTTTTTTTTAATTTTAGTTTTAAAATTTATTTTTAATTTTCAATTAAATAATTTGAGTTTTATAATTTATGTTTAATTGTTTTAATAAAATTTTCCCCACAAATCACTGCGTCTATTATATAAATGCAAATATCTTACCTATCTGTCAGTCCCGTCTGTCAAAGTCCTTGGAGGTGTCTCGAATTTTGAATTTCTAGTTCTAGGTGCTAATAGGTGTCTCGATTTGCAGGTCAGGTACTTGTAGGTGTCTCGAATTTGCAGTTCAGGTGCTTGCAGTGGACTCGAATTTGCAGTTCTGGGTGCTAGTAGTTGACTTGTATTGGGCCCCACGTTGGGCGCCAATTTTGTAATGGTTACTCTTCTATGCCACAGCTTTTGGGTATGGGTCCTTCTCCTTTTCTTTGTTGATTCAACTCAAACCAAATTTTCATTTAATTCAATCTTTTATTTAACTTTTAACTTTAACTTAATAAAAATTACAATCCATCAAATTCAAAAATTCTTAATCAAATCCAAAATCAATCATCCGTCAATAATCGTTTCCATAACATTTTCCCTCATATTTACATCAATTATCAAAAAAAATAGTCACTGGTCTATGTCGTCACACTATACAGTAAGATATCTTAATTTACACAATAGACACAGTGATACCATAACAATATATATATATACATAATTGCCAAAATTTGTTAGTATTTTTAACTTGTTTGGATATTCGTAAGTTCGTAAGTAAATATTTGATTTTCTGCGAAACCATTTTGTTCTTTTCATATTCACACCGTTTGATTTCGTTACTTTTCTGTAATATACTCCTGTCTCGTATATCGGTCTGTACATTTCCCATATGTGCCTTATTCTATTAAGTGGTTTGTTTGTGCTTTACTTATCTTTTTGTTGGTAAAATTGCAGTGAGTAGAATTATTTGCATTTCAAAATGCTTTTAAGCGGAAAGATTGGATTTCGTTAGGATGTTTAGATTGGATATGGATCAAGAAAAAGTTTATGTATGTTTTCTGTGTTTACTTATACAGAAATATATTAAAACTTTTTAACAATAAACCGTATAGGGTTAGTGCTCTGGCTACATTCATTACAATCTGTGAATCTTCTTAATAAGACACACTTTCACAAACTATACTTAGCGACCACAATAAGAAAAAAAAACATTTCCAATAAAATCAAAAACAAACTCAATACACTATTTCAGCTCATTTTTTAATTACACATCAGATAAACATGTTGGTTGAAAAGTTTTACACGCAAAAAAATGAAAAAAATTTTTTATTTGATATAATCTCCCTTAGCTGAAACACACCTATCAATGATCCTCCTGTAATTTTATTCATCTCTGTAATGATTTTAATGAAAGCTCTGCAAAATATTGTTCCACGGCTGCAACAGGTTCTTCATTTGACGAAAAACGCTTTCCACGAAGAAATTGTTTCAAGTTGCTAAAGAGGTAATAGTCGTAGGGTGCCCAATCTGTTATATAAGGTGGCTGTTTAAGCAATTCGTACTTTAATTCTTTTTACTTAGCGTATATACACACGAACCACTAGTGTCCGACACCGGTGGCGACCACCGGTCGGGCGAGTCTTTACACATGAAGCCACTTGTGTCCGACACCGGTGGTTTCCACCGGGGACGCATCAGCCGGGTATACAAGGTTCTCCTTCAATAGCAGTTACAAAATCCTCAGTATTGCATTCAAAATGTGTCTCCATAATAAACGATCAAACAATTTCAAGATATAGACACTAAAAGTGGTTGGTGTACACCTTTATTAAAAACAACGTACTGCTAAAAATAACATATAGGAAAGTGGCCTGGCCGATGGCGAGGGTGGACACTAGCGTAGCGGCAGTCGAGCAGCTAAAAGTGGTGTGTTCCGCAAAGTGGCTCGTTCTGTAATCGTAGGGGAGATATGTCTAAGATGGCATACTTTTTTTTAGTTGATTAATTCTGTGTAAAAAATAAACATTATAGAAATTGTGGATGTAATTTCTGGCAGGCCAGATGTGTAAGTAATTAAATTATAATAAATCATAACTAAAAAGTAACTTTATTTAGAAAAAAAATTAAAAACTAAAACATAGTCGCTATGCCGTCTTATCCTTAACTATCGGGGCAAGATGGCATACTTACAAAAATAAAAATAAAACTACTGAATTAAGAACAAATGTCACACACAAATGTCTTAGATTTAGGATTGAGGTCTGCACATTCGGCGTGGGCCCACTTACCACATATCTGGCACTTAAACCACAGCTCTTTTGAGCGTGACCAGTGGTAAAGTTCGTTGCAATATATGCAAGAAATATCTTCATCTTCTTCTAGATCCTCAATGTTTTCTTTTTCGTCATCAGAGCTATCAACTTTGTTACATTTTTTTTTTGATGATCTGGTAGATTGGCGCACTGGCTGCAGTGATTTCTCTTCAAAGGCTAGGTTCCTTTTTGTAGACCTGGCAGCTTTCATTTTGAGCATGGCTTCCTTTTCGGCAACAGCAGCTTTGGTGGCATCTAACTCAGGTGTGCTATTGATGAAACCAAATGATCCCTTTTTTCTTTTTGATCTTGACGTCTTTTCAGACGTTGATGGTAAGGGGAATATTTCTGCAACTGATATATCATTATTCTGAGTTTTAGACGTGCTTGCATCCTTATCCTTTTCCTTATAGTCATAAACGTCGTTGTCAGCCTTAGGCAGATGTAGTAAATTTTCTCTTGTAGTCTCCACATTGTGATTATTATTCACCACATGGTCATCATTTGGCTGTGGCTGCATTATCGGATTAGTTGTCGTGGCGGACTGATTATCATCATCGATAAAAGGAGCTGGCAGCTCTGTTACTGTCGATGGCACGAACATCCATTCTTCAAAAATATCGGAATTGAACGGAAAAATTCCGGTAGTAGAGAATCCACTTTGTGCAGTTTTCAAACTAGCTGCCTTTATGTATGCATTGTTGAAGAGCTGGGCTACCTGGTAATGCGTTATAACTCTTCCAGGATTGTTTCTTAGCCAATTCGATAACTCCTGATTGTAATAGGTCGTTAAAGGGCTATAAAAACTAACGTCAAGAGGTTGTGTCCTGTGGGTACAGTGGGGGGGAAGGCAAAAGATAATAACACCATGTTCCTTTGCGTACTCCAAAACATATAAATTTTTATGACTAGCATGTCCGTCTAATATTAGCAAAACCTTCTTTTCTTTGGACGGTTTAACACATTTGACGAAATGTTTCATCCATTTTAAAAAAATTTCCCCGTTCATCCATCCTGTTTCTTGGCAAAATGCTACTGACCCAACCGGTGCTCCATCCATAAGCTCCAGTTTCATATTCTTTCTTGGAAATATTATTGCTGGTGGAACAAACCGGCCAGCTGCATTCATGCAACAAACAACTGTAAAATGTTGCCCTCTTTCCGCACTGGACAAAACACCAACTTGCTTTCTCCCACGAGTAGCAAAAATTTTAATATTTTTACTTGGAACAGTGGATAGTCCTGCTTCGTCGACGTTCCATATTTCGTCGGGCTGAAATTTATATTCATCTAAAACTGCTGATAATTGTTGAAAATATTTCTCTATTTGTTGTTTATTAAATGCTGACGCTCTAGCGGCGGAAGTAGATTCAGGTGTCCTTAGACTAATAGACGGGTTTCTTTTACGGAATCCGTTTAGCCAGTCCCAACCAGCCATTTTTGTTATTGGTGAAAATCTATGTTTAATACCTTTAGCTTCGGCGATCTGATATGCTAGTTTCCTAACATCAGTCGTAGTTAGACCAAAGAAACGACTTTCTAAATTTTTCAGATGGATTGTAATTTCATGCTCCAGCTCGCTGTCGAAAGTTGTTTTAAAACCGCCCAAGTAGCCTCTTTTATAGTCCATGTTTCTAGCTGCTCTACGACGAAGGGTGGTAAATGGCACATTATAGGTCTTAGACGCTAAAAGCCATCCCATTTGTTGTTCCTGAACAGCTTGAAGTGCGTTTTTCATATTCTCTTCCGTCCAATTTTGCCTCTCAGATTTTCTTCTATAACGACCCATTCTGCAAATAAGAAAAAAATCGTAGAAAAAGAATTTGTCTAAAATGGCATACCATGCCATCTTAGCTAACTTATGGTATGCCATCTCAACCAAAATATAGAACACGTTCTTTTTTTGTTACAAAAACTATAGTATCAATATATCACAAATTTTGCTAAAAATGAGAACGTATTAACCTTCTTGCAGACCTGTATCGAAAAAACTTACCTTGTAGCCTTTATTTTTACACAGATATATTGGAATTAATTTTCGTAACTGAAATATTTCTACAGCGCAAAAACACATTCGTCACCACTGCTTGTACACGACTGATCTGTATGGGATGAAAAATGCATAGGCTGGATAATTTTTGATGGAGATCGTTTCGGCCGACCCACGTGACTTTGTTATTTACGGAAATCAGTTAAACTCTTAGTATGCCGTCTCACCAAGTATGCCATCTCAGACATATCTCCCCTACATTTAAAACAATGCATTGCTATCGGTGGTCGCCACCAGTGTCGGACACTGGTGGTTCGTGTGTATATACCCTTAGACATCGCCAACACACTTGTGTAACACGTGCACTGAGTTGATGAAAAATAATTGTTTTCTTCTGTAAACCGAGTCTTATTATCTTTTATACGAATTTTGTTATCCGACGGGTCCAGAAAGTTGCAATTCTGGTAATGGAAAACTTTTTGGTTGTCCATTACGTGGTTCTTCTTCGGTGCTTGTACAACGTTTAAACTCTAAAACCTATCGATGCACATTGAGAAATGGATGAATGGATTCCTTTAACGCTTTTCCCATTTTTGTATGAATTTTTGTTGCTGATAAACCTTTTAAACAAAGAATTTTATCACTGCACGATATTCGATTTTTTCCATTGTAACAAATTACACTGACACGACCATTGTAAACAAAAAATGAATTGACAAATCAAAATAGATTTTCCTACAACCACTTTATTTGTAAATAATGGTGGAGATGTTATAAATTCAAAACGTTTAGGACGTTGGAAATTAAGTGCTGTTGCTGAAGGTTACGTTGAAGACTCACCAGGCAGCCAAACAAAAATTGCGGGCATGTTAACGCATGATCAAAAAGAACTTATTCCTGGTCCGTCAACATTTAGCACACACAAATATTATTTCTTTAATAAAAACCTTAAAGTGGGAATAACAATTAATAAATCAAAGCCATGACAATTCTACGATAAATTTTTACTTATATAATAATTCTAACGCTTTCCAATAGTGTTTAATTTTATGTTACCTACCTGCCAACTACCTATTGTTCGCTCTGTTGTTGTTATTGTTACGCTTCTCTTAATAATTAATTCCACTGGAATTAATAAAAATCTATAATGTCTAAGAATCGTTTATTCTATAATACAATTCGTTGTTATTATTCTGGAATCTGTAATCATTACCAAACGTGGTTGGGAACATGTATTATTTACATTTAAGGTTATTTTTTGTCCTGTCTTTCCGATGTGTGTTCTGCTAGTGCCGTTTTCTTTAGTTTACTTTATTTTTTCTTCGGGTGCCGGATGTTGATTTTACCTAATATAGACTTATTTCAATCCATTTTACCAAAGTTTTTTCAATACATACATATGTTTTTACAAAAACTTTATTCTATTAAAGTTTCGTTTTTGTTTTTGTAGTTATACTGGTTGCCTATATATCAATACCGATATAAAACATTTGTCATATTTGCCCATTTTTTTGATCTCTATCTATGGGGGCGCGTAACCAAGAGTATCGGGTGGATAGTAGTTACTTTCCACCCTGGTTAACAGTTGTCTACTTTCCAACTGTTTTGTAGGGTGAAAAACCGTCTATTTTTAAACGATTGTGAATAAAATATTAAAATAGCATATAATTGTTTATTCTTTTAATAGGTGTCACTTTAAAAACTTTTCAACCAACCATTAGTTAAGTAATAACTTCATGAATATTTAATTTATTAAAATCTACATTTTTTAGAAATAAGAAAACAAAATATATTAAAAGTAAATTTTATATTTTACATAAAATTAAATTATGAACACCGAAATCATGCTAAATTTAATTTAAATAGAAATAAAGGAATAGAAAACCCAAAAGTAAGTTTTTTTAACTTGTACAAACCTGATGGAAGAGAATTGTTGGATAAAAAGAGAGAAGAGTAAAACTTAAGCCTGATAGAAAGACTTTATAGAAATAATATAATATAAAGTATTTTAGTATACATACAACAATAATTACATAAAAAAAGAACAAACAAGAAAATATTGATGCAAATAAACTTGAATATATAGGTATGTGAGATAAAACTTTGGTCAAACTGAACTTCATTAACCAGTAACAAACCAAATCGGAAAATAGAAATATATTGATAAAATACAATTATAAATTTATTTAAGACAGCTATACAGGAATATTTAAAGTAGTATAGATTGATAAAACTTACCTGTGCTTTGGCTTTGGCGAATCTGTCTCCTCCGGAGAAGAATTAACATTACGCTCAGCTCTCCTTTTTGGCGAAGTTTTATCAACTTTTTTATTGTCTACATCTAACCTTTTTTTAAAACTTTTTTTATGTTCTTTAGATACTGTCATATTAAAACAGCCATCGCTCATTATTTCTATTTCATCTAAATTTTGTGCTGCTTGTTTATAACTATTTCTTCTTCGCGCATCTATTCTTAAAGCTTCAATCTGTTCATGCATTAATAAATCTACAGTCTTGAACTCAGGTTTTGGTGGAACAACAAACTCAAATTTAGTTTCTTCTATATTTACTTTTGGTGTTTGATTTTCCAACGGTGTAGACGGTCTAGGTTCGTTAATTTCAAAGGTAAACATAGTTTGGTTTTTAGCAGTTGGAGGTGTTTGTTCCATGGCAGTTGCCGGAGTTTTTGGCGTAGGAGGAGCAGGTTGTAAGATAGGATTAGTTATATTAGTGTTGTCCAGAATGTTTTCTGATGAAAATAAATCCATTGGTTCTGAAAAATCAAGACTATCGTCTGTACCATCAGTAGCTGTCATTGTAGTTACGATTGTATTAGAACTTTCTGTACTGGTGTTGATAGTTGTTTCTGAAGCGGTACTGCTCCCCATTACAATTACCTTTGGTACAGACTGATTCTGAAAAAAAGAGTAATTGATAGTTAACTTTAGTTCTTTTAACTTATTGATACAGCAAAGACCAGACAATGTTAAACATGATTATAAAATAACCATATTAAACTTTATTTTCTTTTTTTGTATTTGTTTTTAAATCCTAATTTAACTGTTATCTAATGTTTTAATTTAAAATACATTTTTTAATAAACGATAGGTACACCTACATTGAGTATAGTCGGGTAATTAAGGCCTGAGTATTAAAAATGTAACCTAAAATCGATTTCTCTTAAAAACACTTTTAAGTAATTTTTGTAATATAAGATATTTATATATAATTTTAAACTACAGTTATTTGTTTCTTATACTTTATATCAGAATAATTAATCAAGAATCAATTATTGTACTTTTTCGTAAATCTTTATACATGGTGCTAGCGGTTAATAAGGCCTACCAGATTTAACTAAAGAAAAAAAATTAGAAAAATAAAAACGAAATTTGTTGGTATTTTTACGCTTGTGAGAAGAATGAGGTAGGGGATAAAAAACAATGTTTAAAATGCGGCAAGTAGGATCATAAACAGAGGATAACTCAGATTATTTTGAGAACCTGATGTCGGTTAAACAAAACAATATGTTATTTTAAAGAATGTGCATAATTATTGCATATGTAATTAGTTTTAATCTTAATTACCAAATAATGGATGCCCATTTTGATTATTTAGGTGTTTTAAAGTATTAGACCTTATTATCCAATCAAAGCCTATTGACAAAGATTTTAAAATGTATAGTTTTATCTTTGTTTACAGGAATAGATGCCATTTTTACAAATATTATATAGTAGTTTATCTGTGTGTTAAACTAATATTAAAATTTGTTGATTTGGATAATTAGTTTTTATTTTATATAGGTACATTCTTTCTTGGGTATGCCATATTAGTCGCTCCTACCTTATAAGTACAAGTTAAAGAAAAAATAAATAAAAATGTAATATTATTTTGGCCTTGATATGACATTAGAAAACTTAGTTAGATTTTTAATAAGGTAAAATAGGTAAAAAAAAAGATAGTTATCTTTGCTTTCTTGTAAAAATTTACTAATAATGCAAATAAAGTTTGGATGTTTTCATCAGGTCTGTGCATCAAGAAAAGAAGAATTAGTTCTTTCTTAATTTTGAAAAAACTACCGTGAGAGATATCTCAAAATATTAGTTTACTAAATATTCATAGTTTTGGTCTCCTAACGAATAAAAAAAGGTTAAATATTACAGTTGTCAATTTGACAAATAATCTCTCTCAGAACCGTCATACATCTGCTTGAGGAGGACGTAAGTAAGTGTCAAATGTGATATTAGTTGAATCTAAAAATATCAAAAAGGTAAATAATTACTAAGCATCTGTAGCTTAGTGGTTAGAGCGTAGATTAATTATTCGTTCCAAGGGTATACCTATTCCCATTTTTTGACTTTAGATTTTGTGACTATACCTTTACAATTTTATTGACAATTGTTTTTTTTTTTCTGTTGTGATGCTCATGTTAAGTTTATGTCCTGAATGATGTATGTGGCAAAAACAAACCAAAAACTGAAATAAAAGCCATCGAATTGCCAGATGGAAATTTAACTACAGATAAACAAATTATTGTAGATACTTTCAATGATTATTATTCTAATCTTGGCGAAAATCTATCACGACAAATTCCTAATATAAACTGTATTCAAAATATAGATAATATTCCGAACAGTATGTTGTTGTTTAACACAAATGAAGAGGAGGTAATCTCAGTGATAAAAAATTTAAAACTTAAAAAATCACCCGGATATGATAAAATTCGCTCAGAAACTTTGAAAGAAATATCAAACGAGATCGCCTCTCCTCTGACATTTATTGTAAACCAGTGTTTTAATGCAGGAATCTTTCCGGATTCCCTAAAACAGGCTATTATTAAACCCTTATATAAAAATGGTCCTGAGACCAAACCTGTAAATTATAGACCAGTGTCCTTGATTTCAAACATTTCAAAAATATTTGAACATCTTTTGAAAAAACGGTTAACATCATTTTTAAAAAAATTTAATATTTTGTCCGAATCTCAGTTTGCTATCCACCATTATATATGAATCGCTAGATAAGAAAATACCAACAATTGTCATTTTCTTGGATCTTTCGAAAGCTTTCGATACAGTGTGCCATAAAAAACTATTAAACAAATTGAAAATGTATGGAATCAGAGGAAAAGTTTATAAAATCCTGGAAAGCTACCTAGAAAATAGAATTCAACGGGTTGAGATAGATGGAACTATTAGTAATCCTAGGGGAGTATCTTTTGGTGTACCACAAGGATCAGTACTAGGACCACTGCTGTTTATTATTTATATTGATTGTCTATTAAAATTAAATTCACTTGGAACAATAATTAGTTTTGCTGATGATACTGCCATTTGTTACTCAGCAAAAACTTGGAATGATCTTCTAAATAAAATAGTTTCAGATTTTCCTAGGATTTCTGAATGGTTTCAATTTAACAAGTTGACATTGAATTTGGATAAAACATGTTACTTGCCTTTCAGTTCATATGAATCAGGATTACCAAATTTTGGACCAATAAACTATGGAACGAACTGCCAAATTGCTGAATCTACATCAGTAAAATATCTTGGCGTAGTAATTGATCGTCATATGCGCTGGGATTTGCAAGTAGCACATGTTTTAAAAAAGGTAAGAGGTATCTTACCCAAAATTAAATATCTAAAAGATTTTTTAGACACTAAACATCTGATAGTATTATATTTTTCACTTGTTCAGTCACAGTTGTCATATGGAATCTTGGGTTGGGGAGGTGTAAATAATAATTATTTAGAAAAACTGCATGTTTTACAAAGGTGGATACTAAAAATCATTTTTAACAAACCTTATATGTTTTCAAGCGAGAACCTTTATAAAGAGGCAAAAATATTCGATATAAGGCAATTATATTGTCAAAAAATACTACTCTGGACAAAAAAAGAAAAAATAAAAATAAAAAATCAACAACATCAATATGACACTAGAAAAAATGAAGGAATATTTTTACCTCGCAGTGAAAAAACAATAGGACAAAGAAGAGCAGACTACATAGCACCCCGACTTTATTTAATGCTTCCTACTGAACTAAGATCGATATCTAGTTTTAACGTTTATAAAATTAAAATAAAATATTGGATTCTGGATAAAGAAAGAAACTTTTTTAGTGATGTTGTAATGTCGAATTGTTAAAATAATTTTTGTAAACATTTCTCGTTCAAAAGAAGTATTCTCAACTGTGAAACAAAACCACTATGACATATTTAATTCCTTATTTGAGACAATTTTTCCTGATTTTTAGACATTTGTTTCCCGATTTCAGACATTTTTTCTCGATTTTAGACGATTGCTCCCGATTTTAAGATTTTAGGTATTAATTAATGTATATTCATAAAGAATTAATTGTATATTGTGTTAACGTTAAGATTAAAATAGTTTTAGTTTTATTAATATAGTAAATCACGTACAAGCAACTTTTACAGTAGCTTCTGTGATGTTTTTTGTTTATTCAATATTATTTGTATTTTGAACTATCTATGTACTGTATGAATAAACATATTATTATTATTATTATTATTATTATTTTTATCTTGTATGGCAGAGGTTGCAGGTCAAAATCAATGGTTATCTCCAAAGATAACTGGTAGTTGACAACAAAATAATTCAACAAGTCAGTGGATTCAACTACCTGGGTGTAGAAGTTTCAAGTTAGGGAAATCTGATTAAAGAAAAAATTCGAAAAGAGGTTGACCTTAAAGGCCATCCTTGCAACTTCCCGCTAGTTTTAACCGTAAAGCTATAGTAACGTGACGTATTTTGACGTTTTTGACTTTTTTGACTTTTTTTGAAATATTTAAAAAGCGCGTTATTCGATTTTAATGTTCAAGATGGCATTCGACGCAGTTTTTTAAAACCTAAAAACGTTACTAGAGTGCAAAATCGATTAGTCAAAAAATCTGAAAAAAAAATCTTAAATCTTGAAAAAAAAAACACTTTTTTTGAAATTTTTCGACAACGATATCTCACGAACAAATCAACCAATTTTTATTTTCAAAACGGCATTCGATGTGGCTTTTTAAGCTTGAGAGCTGATTAGGTTACGAAATTGATCGATGCAATAGCCAAAAAGATATGCCCAAAAAACATCATTTTTACCAATTGTTTTTTTCGGTTATTTTGAAATTTCTCGAAATCTACCAGCTCGAATCGGTTCAAACTTACAGGGAATCTAAGTTAGATGGAACTCTTTGGAATGCTTTTTATTTCATTCCGATCGGTCAAGCCGTTCAAAAGTTATAAGAGGTTTACATACATCCACACACACACACATCCACACGTACATACAGACATACAGACACCCTCGTAAAAATAGTGAGGGGAGGTTCCTAAGACCTCAAAACGTTGAGATCCGATGAAAACTCGATTTTCGAAAAACGGGGTAAAACCAATAACTTCCCGATTTTAAAAAAAAATTTAATTTTTTTTAGCGGGAAGTTAATAAGAACCCTTATATTTATATTAATATCGCCTAAGAAAATATGAAAATCTACATTGAAGTAGTTTATATTTTCAAAGTAATTTTCCAAGCTAACAATAAAATCATCTGGTGGTTTAGATGGGGATCTATATACTGATGTTAAAAGTATTTGCTGGTTATTTTTTAATTTAATTTTTAACTGTAATGCTTTTGAGGAGGCAATATCTACAGTTTCACTAGTAAAATATATTTCGTCCTTCACATATATTACAACTCCATCGTTCTTATTTAATTGAGCATAATTATAGACAGTCTTGTACCCCCTTAAATTGAAAAGTGTTATATCTGGAATGAGAAATGTCTCAGACAAAATAATACAATCAAAATTACAGGTAAGCTGATTTAACATGACTTGAAATTCGTTATAATGGGCATTTAAACTGCAGATATTTTGATGAAATAATGTAAAATGATGTTTATCATTGTTGAAAAAACTATTAACCCCATTTATATTAGAGCATTCTAAAGTTTCGTAGGGCTCATAATTGATATCTCGGATATATTCATCCATAATTGATTAAAACTGTGATAAATTTTACAAATACCTATTTTTACAATAACCTATTTACACAATAACCTATTTTTTACAATTAAATTTTAAAACAGTGAATTTACTAATTACTTTTTACCACTGTCAGATTGCGAATTTGACCTCAAAAATCTAGCACGATCTATATTTACAGCCTTATTTGATTTTACCGGAGTGCTGTGGACTTTTTGGTTCTCTTCCTGACTTTTCTGTTGCGGTTTCTTGGTTAATTCTTTTCTCTCTATTGGCTTGGGTTGTTGGATGTTGGTTACAATAGATGCCTCTTCCGAATCTACTTCATGGGAAGGTGCAGTTGGAGTTGCTGGTTCACTGTTTGATCTTCTTTCCTGGTAAATAATTTCCTGTTGCTCTAATTCTTCTACACTATAGCCAACGTTATCGATGAATAATTTTGGTCCTTTAATATATGATCGAACTTGTTTGTTTTTGCGAGTTTCTTGTAAAAAATACCTTAAACGTTTGTTTTCTTCTCTTTGTTCAAAAGTGAGGTCATGAGTAATTGATATTCCAGTTCCCTTTAGGTTTTTGCAATTTCGCATTACTTCTATCTTTTTAAGAAAGGACAAAAATTCAATTTTAACTGGTTTTTTATTTAAATTTTTTAAGGTGTATGCGTTATTTAGATCACTTACTGCAATATTTGTGTCTAACACAGTATTTAGTTGGCCACATATATCTTGACCTGATTTTGTTTTTGTACTGTCCAAACCAAAAACTAGTATATTGTTTTTCTTTCTATCCCTTTCGAGAACTTCAACCTTCTTTTTCAAATATTTGTTCTCCTTTTGTAAATTTAAAGTGGTTTGTTTTAACTCCTTTATTTCCAGAAGAAGTCTACTCTCCGCAGCGCTTATCGTGTCTTGTATAAGTCTGCGATTTTTTATAATCTCATCCTTTAATAATCTTAACTCAGTTTCCATTATTTGCTTATATCATAACATAAATTGACGCTCGATAAAATAACTATTTTCAGTGTATGGACACCTTTATTGAAATATTTTGTTGTTGTCTTCCTCATAGAAGGACAACTTTTTTCTTGATGTTCGAAATTTATATTATAGCGTTTATATTTTGTGAGTTTAATATTTTATCAATAAGAATTTATAAACTATTTACATACAGTTTTTTTTTCCGTTTCGGTGTTATATTATTCACTTTGCACTTGTAATCACTTTTTAGAATTTTATTTCAGTTGCTTTCACTAAGTTAAACAATTTTTAAGAGCCCACAGATAACACGTCAATTTAGGCACAGCTACCACACACTGAATCATTGTATGATAACTTCTTTAATGTTATAATATTTTGTAATAAATGTATTTTATATGACTATTTTTTAAATGGATGACATGGGAAAAGAAAAGATAAACAAAGCTGCTTTTTAAGGATTAAATCAGATAGGTATTACAATAAACCGCATTCTGTTAAGCTAGTCACAAAACGGGTCTTTAGTAAACGATTATTTGAGATATCTCTCATGGGATTTTTTAAAAAATTTTAGAAAGTATACAAACAAGAATATATTAAATGACATTAAGGAGTAATTGAAAAAATGTCGCACCCAGCGAGACTCAAACTCGCAACCTTTAGCTCTACGCGCTAACGCTCTTACAACTAAGCTATAGGTGCCTAACCATCAAATTACCTAAAGGTCGTTAAATTTAACTCATGCCACATGTGACACTTACTCACTTTCTCCTTAAGCACATATAGCATGACGTTAATGAGAGAGAGACTTTGTAAAATCGAAAAATGAAACATCAAACTCTGAGTCATTTTTTAGTACCCTGTCTTATATTTTTTATTCGGTTAGGAGACCGTAACCATAGATTCTTTAGTCGACATTTTTTTAATTTCTCTTTAATGTCATTTACCTAATATATTCTTGTGTGTATACGTTCTAAAAACTTTTAAAATTTCAAAATTTTCAAAAAATCATCTTGGGTGTTTTCAGGTAAAATTTTGTCTAGTCGCAAAACGGGAAAAAATTACCAGAAAAGGATCTAGTCACAAAACCAAAAATCACAAAATAGGAGGTCAATATTACAAGTTTGTGAGGACTGAACTTTCTTATCTTAATGAGGGTTTAAAGACGGCACCATTTTATTATCTTACCTGGTTTGTACGTTTTTTAATTTTCACTTTAACAAGTTTATATTTTGCTAATTAATAAATGAATAAGTAAATTTCAATTAAAAAATTTAAAAAATAGTAGTCTTTTATTGGGTTTCACAATAAAAACATCTTTGCTTTTATGCCGCGGTTCAGTAAAATAATTAAAAAGAACAGGCGGTATTTGCTGGGATAATATAGATCCTATAACGTCCCAGAGCTTTAAAGTCTCGGCTTAGGTAGCTCTGTTATAATTAGTCAAACCGCACGAAATTGAAACGAATAATAAAGGTTGCGGTTTCGAGCCCTTTCAGATGCGACATTTTTTTAATTTATCCTTCATGTCATTTAAAATATTCTTGTTTGTATCCTTTTTAAATTTCAAAAATCCCGTAAAATATATATCTTAAAATAATAGTTTACTCAATACTACAACAGTTACATTAAGTTATTTTTTTGTTAACAAATTGTTTATACTCTAATAAAAGGGGAAACTGTAGGCAACATTTACGTCTTACAAATTAAACTTGTGGGTATTATACTGGCGTCTTATTAAATTATTAAGATATTAATGAAGTGATATCAAATACCTGTTGTTTGGTGGTAGAATTTTTGGTGGCGTTTCTTCCGGTTTTAAAATGAAAGCGCCTTAGGGCAGAGGTGGCAGTGGTGATAAGGTCGTCGGGAGGCCTAGGAGATTTTGGGGGGCCCGACTGCGAGTTCACGGTCATCCTGGGGCGCGGACTGGAGGGTGCAGGAGGGCAGTGACTGTTCGATGGTGCTGATGATGATGATGGTGATGGCAAGGGATCGCTCTCGAGACGTGACTGATGGTGACAGTACTGACGCTGAAAAAATAAAATGATCAATGTTTTTAGATATCATTCGGTATGTTTTTAATTAAATAAATATGTACCAATAGATAAATGAATGTGTCACAGAGGCAAAATGACCTTTTCAAAGTGTATTCGTGACGTTAAAGTATGATAATCGACGTAAATACGCAACGTTATCAAGTTGTAAAGGAGGTAATATCGATATGTTTTTCTGAAGTGGTGAATTAATTGCATTTCAGATATTATCTGAACTTTTAATATAAAAATATTTATCAAGGTTTTAAAAAGAATATAGGTTAATTAAAACTTGTCATATAAAGTATTTTTCATGAATTTCTCCATTTAATTGTCTACGATATTTTGTTTTATGTAAAAATATATTTATTTAATACAAACTACAGAATTGTCAGTCTCAAGAATGTTTTAAATAAACGCATGTATAAGCCATTCACTTTTTATTTCCATCTCAGTAGGCTCTGTTAGTTACATGAAATTCGCCCAGTATAATACACGTCTGTTCATATTGTTCTGTGGTCTTATTAATTGTAAATACGATGTTGTCACGTCTTCAATAAAAATATGTGTATTCATTACAAATATCTTAAGTAATTAAATCTGCAAACCAAATTTAAAACTTGCCGAAAATAAGTCAATGTATTTAATATTAAATTGAATAGGTACTAAAGTAGATACGTCAGTTTTCGCTGCAAGTAGGTACTATTAATATCCAAGAATGGTCTATTTAAATTCACATGAATTTTGACTGATATTCAAAATAACACATTCCTTTGCACAGAACAGATCCCTGTTTATAGTCAATTATCATATTATATTATTGATCTAGAACGAAAATAGTTATTATCCTATCAAGTGCGGAAAGTTATACTTTCCCGCAAGAGTTAGGATCAATATTTTTTCTACAAGCATAAAAAAGATACTTTATTCATTTTTTAAATTTTATTTTCAACTCCTAACAATGTAACAAAATTTTAATTTGTGACAATTAAAGTTTGTTGTTGCTTTGAGTAACGTTTACAGAGGTGTTTTAATAAATTATGATTTTTTTAAGAACAAACATTTTAAAAATCTCTATTTTTATGCAAAATAATCTTTTTTTTACTATTTGTATGTAGTAGGTACAACAACATAAAAGTAATAATACAATAATTTTCCAAAAGGTTATTGAAGGACATATTCATTTAATAAAAAAAGAGAAAGAGATATTTTCTGAATTAAAATGCGTGCGGAAAAGTGTTGTTTTACGCATGCTTGTAGAAAAATATACTTTTATATTTACATTTTATTACAAATAAATAATATAAGTAAAATTCAAAATGTAGCACATATACATATATTAATAAAAACGTTTAATACAACTTTTAAATTACTCAAGCAATAGTAAAAGATCCTTTTTACAAATGTATAATAAAACTTTTAAATTATTCAAGCAGTGGTAAAAAAATTTATTTCATCAGTTTTGAGTTTAACATAAAAACACAGTACTCAAAGTCTATAGGTATCCATCTTTTTTAAAGTCTTCTATTTTACATCCAAATGGCATCGTAGTGTAACATTATTGTATGAGTGGCTGTAGGATAATAAAATTTCACATCCAATGGGTTAATATGTCTTTTCGTCAGTTTTATAAGGTAAGATTATAGAGTACAGTTGTTTCTTTGTCATTTTTGTGTCAAACCTAATGTTATTGTTAATCAACCATTCCTGCATCATTGCTTTTTTCGCTGAAAAAGAGGGTGGTTTGTTAATTTGAACTGAATGGTATGGCGCGTTGTCCATGACCACCACACATTTTTCTTGAAATACAGATAGAGCAGGAATGAGTTGATTAACAACCCAGTTTTTAAAAAGGTCACCATTCATACTTTTGTGATAGTCAAGGTCTGTATTCGAAGAGTCTAGTAACAAGTCACATCCTTCCAAAAATCCAGTATCAGTCCCTGCGTGTAAAATAGTAAATCGCTTTCCTTCGGATTTTACACGAGCTGGATTACTTTTTAGGTCAGAATCGTGCACCCACTGACGCACTGAACTACCATTTTGATAGATCCATGTTTCATCTAGGTACACGAATCTAACTCTCTCAGCAAGACTTTTTAGTTGTTTATATTTCCGAATGAAAGCGATCTTTCTAATTTTAACGTGTCGTTGTTCACATAAAATATGTCGTCCATTTACTTTTTTAAATTTGTATCCCATTAATTTTATAAGTTTGTATAGTGTCGTACGTCCCCCTTTAAAATCAAAATTTTGTTTAGCATCAGTCAAAAGTTTGTCTAAAGTAAAATGTTCAGTTTTAGCATGGTACATCCAAATCTGTCGCTGTAAGTCTTTTTTTAAAATAAACTTCTCAAATGTATCAGTTTTACATCCTTTATCTGCGACTTTCTCATTATTTTTCAATCCTTCTTTAATAATCTTCCGTATTTTCGATACACTGATCTAAAAAAATTAAGCATTTAGAATGTTTGTCATATTAATTAGATTCAAAAAATATACCTCAGTTACACAACGGTAGTTAAGGGATTTAAAAATATTTAACAAAATTTTGAATTAAATTATAGTTACAAAAATGTATAATTTCGAAATTTGAAATCTGACAACATTGTATATAATTTATTATGATATCTGTCAAAAAAGGTTATGTGTTCTTTTAATAATATAAATTTTATTTAAAAAAGTGATACATATTTATAAATTCATTACAAAAACCTCTCTCAATTAATCTAATGCAAAATATATAAGTTTATGTTAGCGACTGGCATTGATTTAAAAGAAATACACATAAAATCGTACTTACTTGAAAAACCTCGGCCAATTGATTTAAATAAACACTCTCACAGCTGTTAGCTTGTTTCCTAAACATACCATAACATCTAACGATGCTGTTGTGAATTTCTGTACTTATTTTTTTTGGCATTGTATATTGAATCTAAGAAAGCATCAAATATTTCGTTATTGAATCTTCAACAATTTTACCTTTGACAATGTGCTGTCAATATTTCGACAGTAGGTACCAACCCAACAAATTGAAGTGCCAATCCAAGAAATAAAATGCATAGTCTACTGAGATTGAAATAAGAAGTGAATGAATTATACTTAAATATTTGGTAGTCTTGGCTGCCTATTTAAATAACAACTCGATTTTAAACTGAAGAAAACAGTCAGCTTATCGAGCAGGGTTGTTAATAAAGAATACTGTATTTCTAGCTTTCGAAAATTTTAAAAGGTGCAATTTAAAAAACAATATTTTATGATCATATTATAAGTAAAAATTTACTTGCAAAATTGGTGATTTATTACATTTATAAAAAAAAAAACATTAAAAATTAGGAAATTTTATCAACGGTACGTAAAACAAGTTACAATTTTTTAAATAATTTAAAGGTTTTGCTTTGTCCTTTAAACTTAAGATCATAACGAAATTTAGAAGAATACGCGTATACTGAGTTTATGTAAAACCGCAAAAACAAACAAAAAGACAAATAAAAATAAGGTGCAGGATAAGCTTTTTACCGGCCAACTTAAACTTATCCTAATAATTTTGTTAATTATTTTTATTTATTATTTGTTAACTAGCTGTACCCGCGACGTAGTTCGCGTTGCATGTTGATTGTTATATAAAAATTTCACCCCCGACATCGTTAAAGGGGTGGGGGGAGAAATTTTTATATACCAGGTGTTAAGTTGAAAGAAGACAAATACATCTGTAAAAACCGCATTCGAATCGGATCAGTAGTTTTAATGTGATTTGCGCACAAACATACAGACAGACAGACAAAAAAATCTAACCACATTTGTGGGTTCTATATCGATGTAGTCACCCCCGCACCCCCGATGATGATTTTTTAAATATCTTTAATGTACAGAATTTTCATTTCTACAGATTTATTATATGTATAGATTACACGCCCCTTCATGCCCCCTCATGCCCCCTTGTGGGTGGAATTTTTTAAAATCCGTTCACAATTGACCTCAAAATTATAAATATTACTATTGTGCAAAGTTTCAAACCTGTAGGACTTATAGATTTTAAATTTTATTTTTTATTTTTCACGCCCCCGCAACCCTCCTGTGGGTGAAATTTCGTAAACTTAGTTCACAATTGATCTCAATTTTATAAAAATAACTATTTTGCAAAGTTTTAAACCTGTAGGATTAATAGATTTTAATTTTTTTTTCACGCACCCGCAACCCCCCATGTGGGTGGAATTTCGTAAAATCCGTTCACAACTGACCTCAAAATGATAAAAATAACTATTTTGCAAAGTTTCAAACCTGTAGGACTCATAGATTTTAATTTTTTTTTCACGCCGCCGCCACCCCCCCTGTTGGTGAAATTTTGTAAAATCCGTTAACAGTTGACCTCCAAATTATAAAAATAACTACCTTGCAAAGTTTTAAACCTGTAGGACTTATAGATTTAAATTTTTTTCACGCCCCCGCTACTCCCCTTGTGGGTGAAATATTGTAAAATCCGTTTACAGTTAACCTCGAAATTATAAAAATAAGATGATTTCTGTATAACTTTAACCATTAATGTTGCACACGCGACGGAAGCTTAAAAAATGGAGTAACTTTTCCCGTTTTTTTAACATTTCCCTTCAATGCTCTGCTCCTATTAATTGTAGCGTGATGAAAACTATACTTTAACCAGCACAGGAGTATGAAAAATAATTGTACCAAGTTTCGTTAAAATCCGTCGAGTAGTTTTTGTTTCTATAGCGGTTATACAGACAACAGACAAAAATTTTACTGATTGCATTTTTGGTATCAGTATCGATCCCTAATCACCCCGTAATAGTTATTTTGGGAATATATTTCATGTTAATGTGAAAAGACAACAACGCCTTCTAACCTCAACAAAGGAAGCGGCTTTCGAATCTTGGTTGCCAGATGTATTTCCGAATATTCCTAAGTTTATATATTTTGAAAATTTTATCTCTACTTTACTATTCAATTGTTCGTCAATGACTCTTAGAACGATAATATAAAAATATTCTTACAAAATATATACTTAAATTAATTAACTAGGTTCTTCATATTTAAACAGTGTTCACTTCTAATGATATCAATTTTGTATATATTACTTATACTTAAAGAAATTTTTAAATACCGGCAACATTGTGATTTACTGTACGATGTTTAAGTCGGTTCGTAACCCATTGATCTTGACGTAAACAAATGCCGACGGCGCGCTGTTTATCAAACGAAACTTCAAAGAGGAAAATTGCAAAATGCGACAACAGTCAAATACCGCCAATAGTCTTCTTCCCCATTACAGTACACAGTAGCGTGATTGATTTTTATTGATTTTTCATATTAGATATATTATATATTACGGTGGCTTGATAGTACTTAATATAGTAAGAATTTCTCGTTTAAATATATAAGATAATAACTACGCCACCTTACGGTGGCGTTATATTATTTGAATTAGAAAGGTATTTTTTTTAGACTTTATTTTTTTCGCATTTTTTCTGTTTTTAATTTTGCACTTATTTCTTTTAGTTTTTCGTTTATTTATTTATTAATTGATTTATTTATTTATTTATTTATTTATTTATTTATTTATTTATTTATTTATTTATTTATTTATTTATTTATTTATTTATTTATTTATTTATTTATTTATTTATTTATTTATTTATTTATTTATTTATTTATTTATTTATTTATTTATTTATTTATTTATTTATTTATTTATTTATTTATTTATTTATTTATTTATTTATTTATTTATTTATTTATTTATTTATTTATTTATTTATTTATTTATTTATTTATTTATTTATTTATTTATTTATTTATGAATCAAAATTCAACACTATCTATTGGGTTTTCTTACAATTCAGTAATTGTTATGGACAATGCGTCGTATCATTTCCGCATATTAAACAAAATACCTAATAACACAAAAAAAGAATGACATTTTAAGACTTATGGCAATCAAAAATATCGATGTTCCTAAAAAGGTTCCAGTAAAGAAGGAATTAATAAGAATGATCAAAAGTCAGAATTTTAAAAATGAATACGTCATTGACACCATTTGCAGCAGACATGGTCATACCCTTTTGCGTTTACCTCCTTACTACTGTATTTTTAATCCAATCGAAATGGTTTGGAGTACTGTAAAGAAACGTTTACGAAAATCTAATCAGTCACCAACCTTAAGCGCAGTTCTTCTTGATAATATTCGAGAGGTTATTAGTGGCATTAATAGCGATGTATGGAAAAATTGCGAAACACATGTTATAAAAATAGAAAAGGAATATCCTGTTTTACCGCCAATAGCACCATTAGTAAT
>OZ034807.1:48850010-48950010 GCA_964028335.1 Altica lythri
CTGTCAAAGAATTTCAGATAAATCTGATAAATGGAAAATTATTTGTTGTTTAACTTTATAAAGAAACAGACTTTAATAATGTATCCCATTTAAATTTTTACATCCAATTTTGTAAGAGTATTACAATATGTGAAGAATCACTGGCATATCTCTGGATAAAGAAGAACAACTTATAGACGTTTTGTCCAGCACTTCACTGCAAATGGAATTTAGTACCTACCAAATTTTTTACAAATTTCTGGATCGAGCTTTCAAATGACTTTTAAGTAATAAAAGCCAAAGCGATACGGGTTTTGTCATTTTTTCTAACGTCCTTTTTTTGTCAAACACTATTTTCTACTGTTATTTATTAAAATCTTAATATCGAAATAAACTTGAAGTAGAAAAAGTGCTCAGAGTCGCCATTTCCAGCTTACAGAGATTTTGTGTTACAAAACAAGCGCATGTCAGCCATTTGTCCTTGAATTCTAAAAATATTTAAAACTTGTTAGGCTTAGAATAAGTTTTTAGTTTAATATTTGACAATAAAAATCAGTTTTAATAATTTTATTTTTCATTTTACTGCCCTCCGATTACCAACTTAACACGCCTCGCTCCTGGGTGCGCGCTTCACAATTTGAGAACCACTGTCGTGGTTGTATATAACATCACAAGAGTGGTGTGTAGAGGCTTACACACTTGTGGAAAATAACAAAAGGCAACAAGGCAAGTGTGTAAAATGCATTCGAATATGTACTTTACTTTATGTACGCCTACTACTACCTATAAATTAAAAAAGTACAGTTGTTAAATACTACATAAAAAGAATCAGGGTGCAAAGATTTTAAATATATAAAATAACCCTTTGTTAATACTACACACACAAGACAACCAGAGTAAAAAAAGCATAATTTTAAATAATTTTAATTATAATAAAATAGACGGTTAAACATACTCCCGCGTCACCCCTTACCTGAGCCCAGTAGGGTGCTAATAAAAGAGCAATAAAAGAGACCTTTTCGCCTACCCTCACCGCATGTGGTTGTATGAATTCACGATTTTACAATCTATTGTTTATATTTAACAAATATGTGTTTAATTTTTTATAAATAAAAATAAATAAATATCAGAAACGTAAAGATATTTTTTTTCTGATTTCAACCATATATAATACTTACGCAAAATTTTGTAGTTTACAGATATGACACCAAAATATTCTAAATTACACTGAGAAACAAACAACACCCAATATAACATAAAATACCTTTAGCGCCTGTATCTAACAGGACTTGTCAATTAATATTAATACTATTAATAGTCATAAATATACCTATCACCAACATGCAAAAAGAAATCAAAATAGAAAAGAACCTTAAATACCCCAAAAATGCATATCTAAATATTAATAGTAATAAATATACCCCTCACCAACATGCAAAAAAAATACCTCTGGCAAATGTATGTAATAGTAGTACTTACTTGTCAATGTAAAAAAGTGATTAGTTCATCAGTGGGTGAAAATAATGTTGTATCGCATTGGTAATATCCGTCCATTGCTCTTCATGTGTGGTGCATCGACTATGCCAAACATACTCCACCAAATATGTTTCAAATCTAGTTGTGCACATCCTTCCCAATCGTCGACGAAGATTCCTCTTAATGACAGACCATTTACTTTCGATATTTTGGGTGTGAATAAGTCGATTGTTTGGATCCACAAAATTTCGTTGGTGATTGACTTGATAGTGATGGTATCCAAGGTGGTTTAAACCAGTATATCCTCTCCACGAGTCAGTCATTACAATGGATCCAGGCAAAACATTTTCCTGAATGACTGGATACTCATTAATCCACAGTACTAAAATAATCAGCAGCTGAACTATAGGAAGTGTCGAAAAATCTAGAAATGAATTTGTCCTACAGGACGTTTCAGTACAACAGCTCCGTCTGCGACACCGATAACTTGGTTCTCTTCCTTGCCTTTTTTGTTGGCCAAGTTGGATTCTATTCCCACACACACATGTCCTGGAACGTGAAACAAATCCATGTACTATCAAAAAATTTACCAAACCCAATTCCTTTATGTGATTCTTAAAAGCTGTAGAACTGCGGAGGAATTCCATCATACACAAACACATATATTTTTTATCACTACCGAACAATCAATAGGATGATGTATACCGTGCGTAAAACAAGACACAAATAATTGTTTGTGAATAATGGCTAACATTTTATATATTTTTTGTTATATCCGAACAATACAAATTGATATTAAAAAAACATTAGGATGTTTTCAAAACATTATTATGAGATTATCCCTTGCTGTTTTGGATTTAAATTTAATAATCATTGGGTATTTTTGTACCACATTATGAGATTATCTCTTGTTTGTTTCTCAGTGTAATTTAGAATATTTTGGTGACATAACTGTAAACTATAAAATTTTGCGTAAGTATTATATATGGTTGAAATCAGAAAAAAAATATCTTTACGTTTCTGATATTTATTTATTTTTATTTATAAAAAATTAAACACATATATTTGTTAAATATAAACAATAGATTGTAAGATCGTGAATTCATACAACCACATGCGGTGAGGGTAGGCGAAAAGGTCTCTTTTATTGCTCTTTTATTAGCACCCTACTGGGCTCAGGTAAGGGGTGACGCGGGAGTATGTTTAACCAAATAGACTGTTAAGACTTGTACACACTAACTGAAGTCAAAGAAAAGAAAGGAAAACAAGTATTTTTCTCAGGGTAGTGTGTAAAAAAAATATTATTAGCTGAGCAGTTTTGACCTAACACCGGCCATAAACAGAGCTAAAAGTCCAAAGGTTAATCAATACCCCTGAAGTGAAAAGATCGATAGACAATTCAACAATAAGGAACTGAAGCCAACAAATCCCGTTTGCAGTTAAAGGGACAACATAACTTGTAGACCGGTTTCGCCCTATTGGGGCTCGTCAGTACAAGGTATACGTTGTCGTCAGCGAGCTTAAAGAATAATCGCTGACTGAAAATGCACTAAAATCACGATCTATTTATAACTACAGAGTAGTGGAAGTGTAAACGATGTGATAGTAGTGACATCTTCACCTCTAACTGCAAACTAGAACTCGATTTGACTATAAACAATTCCCACAGATGGTGTTCATTGTTAAATTCAAAACAGCGAGTCACTTTAGCCTGACGAATAGGTGTAAAACCAACTGTCTAAGGCGATCAATTCTATCCTTCTGGACAGTCTAAGGTATCGATTAAAGTCAACCACCATACTATGTAAATATAATAAAATAGACTGTTAAGACTTGTACACACTAACTGAAGTCAAAGAAAAGAAAGGAAAACAAGTATTTTTCTCAGGGTAGTGTGTAAAAAAAAATTATTATTAGCTGAGCAGTTTCGGCCTAACACCGGCTATCAACAGAGCTAAAAGTCCAAAGGTTAATTAATACCCCTGAAGTGAAAAGATCGATAGACAATTCGACAATATGGAACTGAAGTTTTATCGAGTTTTTTTGGTATTTATTGCAAATGAAATATAGATTATTTCAATCAATCTATGATTAATCATTGGATGAAATGTTAACGTTGTTTAAAGATATACTGACAGTAATATTAATTTTAAAAAACTTTATTCATTAGTACGATATCATAAAATGCATTAATTTTTATCATTTGAGTAAAAAATTGTTATCTCATATTTGTTCTTGACAAATATTACGGTACTAAAACTTATAGGTAAATCTGGTGTGGGCACCACACGACCTTCCGAACAGTAGCATGTATAATAACAAGTAGTGAAAGAGCGAATCCATAATTTTTATTTCACATATTTCCAGTTTTTGATAAAAGTGTCAATATCTCGAAAACTAATGAAAATATCAAAAAAATGTATTCTTTCAAAAATGTCGGAAATTACATGTTCTTTCCACAAAGTATAAATATTTTGCCAATATCTAATATATGAAAACCCAATATTTTCAAAAAATTCCCTTTTTTGATAAGAGTAAACGTCCACTTCCGGTGGGCCGATTTTATTCAAATTCTATCAGATTCCCCCGATGGTGATTATAAGTAAGGTTTTATAGTTTCATTCCAATCCGATTAGCCGTTTAACCGCAGATGTGTTCACAGACACACAGACAGACATTTTTTATTTTTGGGTTTTTTAGGCTCAAGGAACCCTAAAACGCGTATTTCCGCTAAAAACCCGAGATCGAAATTTTTCGCGATCACAATACCTTCTTCTAACAGCGTTGCTGTTCGGAAGGTAAAAACTAAATTACTTTAAAATGCGATATAAATTCTTTCGCTAGCTCAAACGTGCTGGTTGAAATTTTTATGGAATTTGTAGCAATTCCGATTTTCTGCTGTAAAGAATTAGAGTGTCAAGTACAAACATCACAACTGATTTATTATTTAGAGAAACAATTTAGATTTGGGCGAAATAAATAACGTTAAAAATATTAAAATTTTAATTTTAACCAACTTGTATAGTCGTCCAAGGAAGCTTTAAGAAACAGCAGTAGGCAAACATTACTCCGACGGGCATGATAAAACATCCACGTAGTACCTACGTAGTCTAAAGGTAGTATTACAAAATTTAAGATGTTTTAAGTACATCTAAGTCTCTTCTCGAACCCACATAGAATTTCCTTATTGAAGAAACGAAAAAAATTAACAAAACTATATATTAAGAGAATTTTGGTGTAATCCTACACCGGCAACGAATTTAAATTATTCGATTTTAGTATAAGTGATTTTGATTCAAACCTATAGGGTACATGTATCATTTAAATGGTACTACTACAACTGATTCACTTACAAGAAATGGCAGCAAAGCTTTTGTTTCTTTCTCCAAACACAATAAAGAGACTTATTACTACAATAAACTGCGCCGGTATTAGTTCGCAACTGCTGTTTTGTCAAGCACCTACTCCTCCAGCAACACAAAAGGCATGTTCACATGTTTATGAATAAGCTCTTATTTTATAAATAGACCTTATTTAAATATAAAAAATATATTTTTGCAAAAAAATACCTATTACTAATTTTAATAAAAAGATATTCGTTTTCATAATTGCAGCTAAAACGTTCCAAACTGTCATGTGACAAAGTTCACATCACATGCCGATAAACAAAGCTTTCTTTTACTGTCCTTTAATAAATTGTTAAAACAGTTGTTAATTACAAGCTGTAAAAATAACCTCGTTTTACAAAACTGTGCAGTGCCCATGTGCAAGAGTACGTCAATAAGAGCACAAAAGAAACTTTCCAAAAAATGCACTAATAAGGAGAAAGCGGTAAACACTTGTTAGAAGATACTCAGCATTATTGTAACCTAAAAGATCATTTTGATGTACGTAAACTAAAAATGTAAATATAATTTCTTTTTTTTAGTGGTTACTAAAATAAAGTGTCAGATTTTAACCAATTATTTTTTTGTTTATTTGGATAATTTAACCAACAGATAGTATATTTTAATCTAACTGCAGCTTCCAAAAGACATAAAAAATTGTGTAGAATATGCTATAATGTGAATAGTATTATAGTTTGTTCTAAATTTTACAATACGACCAGAGGTTGCCCTGAAAACGTTCTATGTGACATAGTACAAAGAGGACTGAACAAAACAATGGTGTGATTCAGTGGGACTTAATAACTCCACCAAGACTACGTTAGTAGCCTTTACAAGGAAAAAGATACCTAAATTAAAAACCGTCAGAATAGGTAAAAATATCGTTGAGTCGAAAACAGAGATTAAATATCTAGGCTAACCCTAGGTAACAGGTTACTTTCGAACAAACACAACAACAAAATAATACACAAAGCTCCAAATGCCCTCATGGTGTGCACAAACATTGCTGGAAGGAATTGGGGCTGTAACCCAAAGACATTGCTATGGATGTGAGACTAAGCATCACCTATCGGGCAGTAGCTTGGGACACGAGAGCTAATATGACAACAACGAGGAAAAACCTCTTAAAAATTCAGAGACTAGCCTGTGTATGCATCACTGGAGCAATGGGAACATGCCCCACTACTGCAATGGAAGTAATCATAAATCTCTGGTAACTACATATTCAGGTAGATAATGTAAGGAAGAAAACAATTTAAAAAATGATCAAAGAAGGACTAATTAAGAAAAGACCTCGATCACTTCAACTTGATTAAACTTGGGAAATGCCCCCAGATGACATGCCAAAGTAATTTAACTTTGTAAGAAAATTCACCACAAAACTGAGAAGTAAATCTGAATGGGACAAAGACACCATATTGGAGCTATGCCTAAACGTCATAAAATGGTATACGAATGGCTTCAAGACAGATAAAAGAACAAGAGCAGGGGTTTTTGGACCTAGAACCAAATACTCAAAAAGCATAGAATTTAAAATCGGAATAAACTATCGTAGACAAACGATTGTAATCATGTTAGATAGTCAAGCAGCCACCAACGCTCTGAACTCGCACACAATCAGCTCAAATATGGTCTGGGAATGCCTAGGCAAATTAAATGAACTATGACAGAATACCGTTGTTATCCTCCTATGGGTTCCAGGCAACATAGGAATAGAAGGATACGAAACAGCAGACAAGTTGGCAAAGGAAGGAGCTAAAACCCCATACTTGGAGCCAGAATCATCCTGTGGAATCACCAGTAGTACAATCTTAGAAAAACTAAGGAAAAAATGGATAACGAAAAATCCAAGTACTGGAACGATCTAGAAGGACTAAGACATTCGAAGACGCTTCGAATGAATGAATGAATAGTACTTTATTGTTTTTTAAAATTACAAGAATTCTGTAAACAAAGTATAAAAAGTAGTAAAAAGTATAAACAGGGTATAAACACGTTACATTTTGCAAATTACAATCAAAAACAAAAAAGATAAGGTAGAGGACCTTATATGAACTAAAAAATTTATAACTTCAGAGAGAAGTTGGTCAAAATAAAAAAATAAAACACACATTAAAGAACATCAGTAAAAAAATCATCTAACAAATAATATGCTTTTTTAACCAGCATGTTTTTAAGTTGTCTCCTGAACAGATTTAGATTTGGAAGGGTTTTCAGGGCATTAGGAAGATGATTATATATTTGCACCCCTTTATATACAAAAGAATTTTGAAATAATGAATATTTAGGAATAGGCAGTCTAATATTATGAGAGTCCTGTCTCGTGCTGTAATTGTGGAAATCGCCAACTTCAGTGAGATTACCCTTATGTTTATAAATTAAGGACGCAGTTTCTAAGATATAAATAGACATTAGCGTTAAAATTCCGTGTTTGATGAATAACGGCTTGCAATGTTCACGGTACCCTTTCTTACATAGATAACGGATTGCTCTCTTTTGAAGAGTAAAAACAGATTCAAAAAGATAGCCATGACATGAACCCCAAAAAGCTATTCCGTATCTTAAATGTGACTCAACCAACGCAAAATACACCTGCTTTGCTATGCGTACGTCACAATAGTAGGATATATTGCGCACTGCAAAACATCCAGATGAAACTTTATGACACAAATTGTTTATGTGAGAGTCCCATTTAATTTGGGAGTCAATGTTGATACCTAAGTATTTAGTGACACTTTTTACCTCAAGTGTAAGGTCGTTTATACTAATGCTATTTACCTAGCCTCTAAAGGACACCAAATTTGTTTTATGAATATTTAACACGATTTTGTTTGTTGAGCACCAATCTAGCAGCAGGCCGAGGTCAGAAGATATTGTTTCACCCAATGAAGAGGAGGGCACATTCGACCAACATAAAGTAGCATCGTCAGCAAATAGTGTAAAACTGCTTTTTGTGGGTAACTTAGCGATATCATTTATGTAAAGCAGAAATAAAATTGGGCCAAGAATAGAACTTTGAGGCACACCACTATTGAGAGCCATCTTTATAGAATCTACTCCTAGATTCCTTACAATTTGTTCTCTACCTGTTAAGTATGAGCTAAACCAGTTTAAAGTCAATCCTCTGATGCCATATCGCTCTAACTTTTGCAAAAGTATGTGGTGATCAACACAGTCGAAAGCTTTGGAAAAATCGCAAAAAACGGCAGCTACCGGAGAACCGTTATTTAAGCCAGCGTAGATATTCTCCAGAAACTTATAGACCGCATCACTCGTGTTCTTATTTTGCTGGAAACCAAATTGAGCATTACTGATTATCTTATTGGAGCTAAGAAATGACATTAATCGTTTTTTTACTATTTTTTCTATTATTTTAGAAAATGTAGAGAGGAGAGCTATTGGGCGATAATTAGCAGCATCAGCTGTACTTCCTCCTTTATGTATGGGAACGATTATAGCAGTTTTTAGAGATGAGGGAAACTGACCTTCCTCAAATGAATTATTTATTAGATGGGCCATTGCACTTATGACCACAACTGGTAGATTTCTAATCAGCTTTAAGCTGATGCTATCTACTCCAGCCGAGCTTTTGTTTTTCATGCTACTTATTATTTCTCCAATTTCAGTAGTATCAGTAGGACTAAGAAACAGGCTGTTACTTACCCTAGAGGGTAAATATACCAGCGGACTTTTGCTACACTTAAGATGACTAGTTAGTTGGCCAGCTATAGAACAAAAATAAGAATTTAATTGGTTTGGATGTATGCTAGATTCATTACAATTTTTCTTTTTAGATCTTCCAGTGACGTCATTTACTATTCTCCAGCTTTCTTTATTTTTGTTATGCGAGTTAGCCAATCTCTGATCGTAATATCTAGATTTTGCGTTTTTTATAATTTTTTTATAGGTTTTGTGATAAAGAGTAACATAAGCATTGAATTGCTCATTTTTAATGTATTTCTTGATGTATTTTAAGGACCTTAAGTTTTTTGAGGAAGAGATCTCTTAGCTGTCAATCTTAAGCAGAACCTTCGTACTATAACAGGAATATTAAACAGTCACTGCCAATTAAGAGGAAACATGAAGAAACTAGGATTTGTTGATAAAACAAACTGCAGATTCTGTGTGTTGAGGATGAAACCTCAATACACATACTCTCAGAATGCATTGCATTACGTAACTCTTGGATAAAATACCTAGGGTCATACGAAATAGAAAAGAAAGATCTACCTAACTTGAAACCCAACGATATTCAAAACTTTCTAAAAAAGATAGGACTAAAAGAGCTGCTATAAGTCTGAAATAATCAGAAGTATAGTAAGAAAAGGGGGATACAATAAATCTTATAGGTCGCTGGTGTATCTGTTACCCCTACTTTGCTCTTATATACATGCATAGTTCCAAATGTGATAAAATAATATATAATTCGTATAAAGTGTATTTTTAATTGTAAATAATCTATATCAGCACCAAATTATATGTACTTAGAAAGATATTTTCACGTTTCTGAGTTCCACGGCACAAAAATTCTTGTGTGTGACAAAGAAATTCGCCACCATTAAAAAATCTATCTTGGGTAAATTATTGCTATTTCCTTTGATAAAACCCCTCTCCATTATGATGTAAAATGTAATCTGTTGTAACCGTTATAATGAATTAAAAATATAAACTGTTTGCTGGTGGTATTTTTAGCTTGAATATGACAGAAAATTAGCTTACCGGTCTGTAACGTCGTCACGGTTCGCAATCACGTTGTAATAGATATAAAATAACGCATTTTTAATTGTTTTTATTTAATCTTAGACTAAAAAAAATGGCCCTTGGTAAGCCAGGCGCATCAGTAGATTTATATTAATTGAATATATTAAAAGTATACGTTTTAGAAAAAAATGTTTTTGACAAAAGTTGTAGGTCTCTTTAAGACAAACAAAAAAGTCCTTTAACATTTTTTTGTACAGGGTGAAGTAAAAAAGTTACGATTTTTTTTCCATTTTGATTTGATGTCACGCCCAAACGGCCTTACCGATTTGGCCCATTAACGAACTCGACCGAGATTTTGGGACGATTGATTTTTGTACCAAATTCCATTTCGATCCGTTAAGAAATGCGACCGCTATCGTGTCCACAGATTTCGTTATATCGGAACTATACATACATACATATATAACTAGCTTTTGCCCGCGACTTCGTCTGCGTGTAATTCGAATAAAAGCAAGGTCTTTATGTATCAATAACTGGTGCCCGCGACTTCGTGTGCGCAGTATTAGTATTTCGAGTAGCTTATATTAGCGTGAAAAGAACTAACATTATGACATTAAAATTATAACATACATAATTTTTGGGTCGTATTTGAAAAATATAACAGTCTGACAATATTGAGATGTTACATTCGCACTGTAATAACGTAACAATATTGTCAACATAAGAAATACAGTAATTAAGCACTGCAAACCCCTAATCATAGGCCTATAGGTAGCTACTCAAATGATGTATTGTGAATGACAAAATTTATCTCCTTTAAATACCAAAAGCGATAAAAGTATTCATTTTGATAAGGATCCATTTATTACTACCAAATGTGCATTAGAAATAAATTATCAATTTTTATTGTATTTATGGTTCACTATTTTGACAATAATGGCTTACTCATAAAAGATAGATATATATGGTGTCGCAGAATTTTTTGTAGGACTATTTAAGATAAATATTTTCACCATACATTATATACATGTAGCACTTACTGTTTTTGCAGCACACGCCTGAGTAGCTCGCAGATTGCAGAATTTTTTCAGACTTAAATGACATTTATCGTTATATTTTGGACAATTCACACAATATCTTTATAAATTATAGCCTATATGTTATTCTGATCTATAAGCTACATTACTGTAAAGTTTCATTAAAATCCGTTTAGTAGTTTTTGCGTGAAAGAGAAACAAACATCCATCCATACATCCATCCAAACAAACTTTCGCCTATATAATATTAGTAGGAAGTAGGAAGTAGGATATATACATAGAAAGCAGGAGTAGTAAACGGGTCACTAGTAAATAATAAACTTCGTTGATAACTATTAGGGAAGACCCGGGACTGAGGAAGCAATGAAAGTCGGATGCTTCAAAGTGAGTGCTTTTTATTTACGTCGAGCTTTCGCCTATCGGTTATAAGCTTCTTCAGGACTAACTACAATGGAATAACATTCTTTACATTAGATGCTAAATACAAGAACAATCATATCTTACCGAAATAGTAGCACGTGGCTCAGTGGTAAAAACTAAGAACAAGATTGAAACATTTGTGTTCAGGTAAGATCAATAGACCTGAGATGTTAACCATCTTACACTAATAAAACTCTCTTAAGTCGATTTGATTCGAAATAAAATAAATTCGATGTTAAATCTTAATTTACTAGTGAAAATTCAGTTGGAACTTTACTTCGAAACGTTGTGGCAAACAGCAACTCAACTGTCACTTGTTGAGTTGACATCCGTCACCTCGTCTTCCGGTTAGTTCGGACCGCGGGAAAATTTAAATTAGAATTTCTGATTCAAATCAACCTAACTGTTTTATTTACAGGTAAAGGGCTATCTTTGCTCGAATGCCAATATACAATTTGGAATAAAATCATTTTAAAAAGTGTAATTAAAAATTAAAAACAGGATTGAATTAGACGTTATGCACACTAACAAGTGTAAATATCTTTAAATAACATTAATTATTTCGTTTATTTTGGTTTCTAAAAGACACAAAGATAGACATTTGATGTTTTTGAATAAAGGAAAAAAGGGAGGACGATTAAAATGAATTAAAATGTTTACAAAGGATTGTCGCTTACGTAGGACTGTGGTAGTTTTTTGCGTTTAGTGAAATTTTGTTTTAATAAAAACGTATATATTGAACTTAAATTTTCTATATCTTTTTTATGGTTTACAGCGTTGGCACAATTATTAATATAACACATTTCTAGGATTTTTCGTTGGTAATCTTTGTCAGACTTATCTAAGATTACGACCTCATCGTAAAGGACTTTATGTTTGGTCTCATTTACATGGATACTGAGACTGGTAGCTGTGGGTTTGCGATTACAATCGCTTTTGTGAAGATTTAGCCTTTTACTAAGTCTTTGGCCAGTTTGACCTATTTCCATTCTTATATCAATACGTTGATGACTTAATTACAGCAGTCCCACGTGATGAAGTACAAAGTACACTTAATATATTTAATTCTTACAACTCACACCTACAATTTACAGTAGAGAAGGAGGCTAACTCATCGGTACCATTTCTTGATACCAGGGTGGTTAGAACAGAGAATAATGTAATCTGTCTGGATTGGTACCGGAAAGGCACGAATTCAGGAAGATACATTCCTTTTAACTCCTATCACCCCCTTAAACAGAACATTAATACTGTCATAAGAATGAAGAATAGAATAATAAATATCTCACATCCAACATTTAAAGATAAGAACTTAAAATTGTTATTTGACATCTTAATTAGCAATAGTTATCCAAAAAAGCTGTTGAACAAATTGTTATATTCAAATAATGAAGTGAATAATGTTAACAATCAAAATAACACAAACTTAGACATTAATATTAAATATGGTACTTTACCTTATATTCATAATTTAACGAAGCCTCTTACGAGACTGTTTAGTAGTTTTAACGTTAAAATAGCTAGTTATAACAACAAAAAACTTAATTTATTCTATTCAAATCTCAAAGATCGCACTCCAATAACAAAGTGTTGTAATGTAATTTATGGTTTACCGTGTGAATGTGGCCAATTATATATAGGTCAAACTGGCCAAAGACTTAGTAAAAGGCTAAATCTTCACAAAAGCGATTGTAATCGCAAACCCACAGCTACCAGTCTCAGTATCCATGTAAATGAGACCAAACATAAAGTCCTTTACGATGAGGTCGTAATCTTAGATAAGTCTGACAAAGATTACCAACGAAAAATCCTAGAAATGTGTTATATTAATAATTGTGCCAACGCTGTAAACAGTGTAAACCATAAAAAAGATATAGAAAATTTAAGTTCAATATATACGTTTTTATTAAAACAAAATTTCACTAAACGCAAAAAACTACCACAGTCCTACGAAAGCGACAATCCTTTGTAAACATTTTAATTCATTTTAATCGTCCTCCCTTTTTTCCTTTATTCAAAAACATCAAATGTCTATCTTTGTGTCTTTTAGAAACCAAAATAAACAAAATAATTAATGTTATTTAAAGATATTTACACTTGTTAGTGTGCATAACGTCTAATTCAATCCTGTTTTTAATTTTTAATTACACTTTTTAAAATGATTTTATTCCAAATTGTATATTGACATTCGAGCAAAGATAGTCCTTTACCTGTAAATAAAACAGTTAGGTTGATTTGAATCAGAAATTCTAATTTAAATTTTCCCGCGGTCCGAACTAACCGGAAGACGGATGTCTACACTACGCCTTTGTTTAGTGTTGAGCCTTTGCAGACGCTTGAAGATTAACCATCATTAAAATATATTAAAACAAATTCAAGCTACCAACACCAAGTAATTACATAATTTTTAAATAAAACTTTTAAATTTTTTAATACAAATATATTAACTTTTAATTTTATTATAAAATTTAATAACGATTTTAATTTGATTTTATGTCAAATACTCTTAATGAACCTACTATCTTGTTTTATATAAATTTCGATTTCATAGGACAGTTCTAAGTGAAAACTCAAAATGACAAATACATCCAGTCATTTTTGAATGAAAAATTAAATCAAATTAATTTTAAAAAAGCTTAATGGTACAGTTTCTTAATATTGCTTTAAAAAGTTTCTCGTTGTTATAACTTTTTCAATATCTACTACACAAATATAATAAATAAATTAACATCTTTATCTCAACAAGTTGTAAGTAAAAACTTATATTTATATATTTTATAGTCCATATTATACCATAAAGTATTGTAGCGCCCTGAAGATGATTATAATCATAATCGAAAGCTTGGCAATAAACTTATAAGAGTACACTTTTCGTATTGCTGCTAAACCCAATATCTTCATCATTTTTTGAACGGAAGGTGTTTTTGAGGTCAGGTGGGCCCAAAACGAAAAACTGTAGGTAGCGAAATTTTCCCGAAGTCGTGACCTGCGAACCAGCTGAATAGTAGATATAAATCTACTAATTAGGTTCTTGTAATTGTAATAAACTAGGGGGCTAAAAATTTAGCTGGGGGTTTTTCTACATGTTATATCAATTGGTCAAATCTGTTTTTTAAAACCGTTTGGGACATATTCGGCATCAACGTTTTTTCCAGTGCTATCTTAAAAATGAAAGTAGGTTCTATAGCAGTGTATAAGATATTTTGTAATTGGAAAAAAATTATCTACTAAATACTTACATATAACCATTGTTTATTGATAAAGCGGACATTCTTTGCGGTTTTAATACATTTTTCAAATTTAACACCCAAATATGATTAATTGCGCTCCCTGTAGGTTATGTAGCTAATTTGAATGAAATGTAACCAGCTGGTTCATTTTTTTTTTGTAGTAAACAAAGATATATATATATATATATATTTCTTATACCATGGCATCGAAAAATCAAATTAGTTATTTACATTACAAGCTGCGAAAGTTTACTTTTAGGTGCGAGGTGTGTTTAAATAACCGAGGCGAAGCGTAGCGTAGCCGAGGCTATTTAAAACTCCGAGCACCTGAAAGGGCTTTTGCAGCGTGTAATGTATTAAACTTTTCATTCTCCCCTCTCGATTCCGTAAAACACATTCAAATTTGATGCTGAAAATCTATTGTAATAAAATGGGTAGAAGGTGGCTTACGACAATAAAAATATCAGTACCACACTGTTGGTTGTTAACGTTACTAAGGTAACATTCATGTCAATAAAAAAATATTATGACAGTTATCAAATTATTAACAGTATTATTACTGAGTTATTAAGTTGATAATTTTTGTATTAGGCGAGAATTTAACAAAATATGAATTCTATCAAAGAAGCAGCCAATATAGCGTGCAGAAGTTTGTTACCAGACAAATCTAAAGATCGGTACAATCAAGCCTATGATAATTTCGTTAAATGGTTTACAACTAAAGATGTATCCACAATAACGGAAGATGCATTATTGGCATTTTTCTTAGAAAAATCAAAGACATTATCTCCTGCTACATTGTGGTCAGAATATTCGATGTTAAAATTGACTATTTCGTTAAATAGGAATCAGGATATCTCAAAATTTGGCCGCTTAAAGGCATTCATAAAACGGAAGAATGACGGATATCAACCTCGAAAATCTCAGGTATTTACAAAGGATGATATATCAAAGTAAATCAACATTTGCCGTTAAATATTTCAGGCTCATATAACAATTGTAATTTTACATTTAACTTTAATTCTAAATAAACGTTTGACATTACTAGTTTGACATTTTAATTATTTTCGTTGTCCAGGGCACGAAAGTTTTACTTTCATACTTAGCAACCGATCAACAAGCATGTTTTACTTTCGCTTTCGCTTGCCTTTTTAAAACAGAAAATTATAATTTCGTAGAGGGGAGAATGAAAAAACTTATTGAATATGACAGCAATCAATCAATCACGTCGGATTCGCTAACGATAAAAAAACTGAGGATAATAAGTTTTCTTTGCAGACAAATCAGCAATGTTCATCATTTACTAGGTATACAAAGACAGATCACACATAAAGAGGACCAGGTGATATTGGCAATAAAGTAAAGTTTTAGTACAGAAAATTCAAGTAATAATTAGGTTTTACAAATTATTAAATCACAAATTTTGAGTGACATTTGTGAAAAGGGTAAGAAACCAGTAAAAAACGCAACGGAAAAGCTAATACGAGAAGGATAAAAAAGTTTAGGAACTATGGTACACAAATTTATTTCTTATAACCGATTTGAATTTGTTTGTACTACATGTAGTTAACACAGTTTTTAAAGTAAAAAATGATTGTATTTAAACTTTGTTAAGAAAATAACTGTTTTATATTAAAATGTTAGATTCTACATATAAACAAACTTACTTTATATCAAGGAGGCCTTTCACACGATTATTTTATCCACCGTTTAATTATATAAAAACTTACAAGAAATATCAACTCGCAATACGTTCATTATGAACGATCAAAACTAAAATTATTATAAGATTTTTTTATTAATTAAAACCGATCGGAAAGCTATTGACATATAAGCCTTAGTGGTTTCAATCAATGATCCCAGCAGTATGCTACGTAGACGACATAAAATATTCGAAGTTAATCTAACAATACTAAAGACTGTTTATGATGCAGCGAGATTATATAAAATGGCAAAACATATTTTAGTGTAAAAAGTGACCCCTTTTTATACGTGCTTGGTACGTGATTACTTTTTACCGTGGTCAACAAATGTCTACTTTTTAACTTTTTATTAGACTGAAAAATGATATATTTTTAAATGTTTGTAAAGTTAGACTTTATTTTTATAGAGAAAAAAAATCATTATAAAACAATTAAAGTTATAAAGTAACATACTCAAATTGAAAAAGTTTGATATTTATACTTTACTAGCTGACCCGGCGAACTTCGTACCGCCTACCAATGTTTTTTTACCATTTTTCCAAATTGTTACGCTTTTGTAAATAATCGATTAGATATGTCATATATTAACTGCGCCACCTTATGGTGGCGTCATAGTACTTAATTACGCAAGAATTGCTAATGTAAATTTATACTATCTCAACTGCGCCACCTTACGGTGGCGTCTTAGTAAGGATCACTCTTTTAAATATATGAATTAGCTGTACCCGGCGCGCGTTGCGACGCCAACAACTAAAATAAATTTAAGAAAAATAAAAGATGAAGAGATAGAGAAGGAAAGAAAGTTTATAGTTTTGTTTCACTTATCGCACCAAAAATATATTTTTCGAACTTATATTTATATGAAATCGTATAGATATCTATTAATCAATATTGAATTTGATACATGGAAGCTTTATTTAATTAAGTAACCACGTTTCCGAACAAACGATGCTCTTTTAATTATATAGTCTATGGCTGTGAATGACATTGACATTCGTTACGCGCGTTTTTTAAAATATGCAAAATTAAATGTCTATTTTCCAATATTTCTGAGAGATTTTCTTAATATTTTCTTCCGTAAGAACGTTCTCCTAATAATAACAAATACAACACAAAAAGAATTACAAAAATCGGTCCAGCCATTCACGCGTGATGCCATGACCAAGGAGAACGGGTTTCATTTTTATATATATATAGATTAGTTTTTAATATGCAAGTAACTTTTAAAAAAGCAACCTCAGTTAAAAATTGTTTCCATTCCATTTTTTCGGTATGAAGCTTGGCGTTAACTTTTTTTTGGTTTTATGAGGGTTAGAAATCTTTACAAGACACCGGGAAGTGTTCCGGTAGTGTCGGATTCACCCACCGAAGCAGGCGCCTACTGACTAAAACCATTCACCCACCTCGAGGAGCAAGCAGGAAACCGCCCTGGTGTAGGCATAAACATCTGTTCTCTCGCCCTGCCTTTCATACCCTTACTCACGTTAGACTGCTTGAATTTTATATTGCTTTTGCAGTTTTTTTTCAGGCTATCCTCTCTTCTCCTCCTCCTTTGTTTTGATCACACTCCTTACAAACCCATGTACAACTTTCCAAACATTCTCGTTTTTAACCATACGGGACACCAACTCCTGCATCGAGTTACCGTCTTACCCACATTCTCTCAGCTTCTCTCTTTCCGCCGTCCATGTACCGCATTTCAACATCGTATGTTGGACAGTATTCAAAGCCCCATAGTACGGATACTCGGGCGTTTCAGCCCTATTGTACCTATACAGATATGACCGGAAACACCCATGTCCAGTCAGTACCTGGGTAAGAGCGTAGTCCATAGAACGGTGTTTATACTCCAACCGGGTTCTTACGACCGGAATGAGTGACTTTGTCCACTGAGCCACATCTTCTGTATCCTTCCATTCCGATTGCCACATCTCAATAGATATGGATCTCTCTTCACGCCTCCCATTTTCGCTGATGTCCATCTAGCTACGTCAACGGTACATCCTCGCTCGTTCGTCTGCCAGGATGTGTGTCGGCACGCAGTCGGTCACGACCCAAAGAGCCGCGGCGGATACTGTGCGATAAGCACACGACACCCTTAGAAGACTTGTCTTGTCAGCCCTAGTAAGTAGCTGCATATAAAAGGCAACCCCGGCCGTTTCGTGCCACACGGAAGCTGCATACAATATGATGGACTGTATGTAGAAGTGGAGAGCCCTCCTCCTTTCATGCTTGGGCCCGCCAATCCTTGGCATTATGCCCCCGAGCGCATTTGTGCGTTCCTTGGCCTTCGAGGATACCCTTTTGAGGTACTCTCCCATCTTCCATTCTCGTGCAGAGTCAATCCCAGGTACTTTACGCATCGTTTCGGTGTGATCTGCACCCCATCTACGTCGAAGTTCCGCCTTCTTTCTTGGGCCTTTTAAAACCACTGCCTCGGTCTTGTCTGTCACCAGATTCAGAATTCAGACCGCAAGGTCATCGGCAAAGGCGATCAGAGTTACCCCTTCTCCACACTATAACCGCATGACTCCATCATATGCCAGGTTCCATAGCGTAGGGCGTAGTACGGACCCCTGTGGGACCCCAGCCTTAACGTCCACTATTACTCCTTTCTTGATGAAGATCTTTTGCTCAGACAGATAATCCTTCGCTGCCAAAGCTGGACCCTGTTAAAGACGTTTCGCTTGGCGTTAACCTGCAAGAATATAAATTTTTTTCGATTGATCAAAGAAGGCTCTTTCTGGATGAGTGCTGTTTGTACTCGTTGAGGTTCATACAATAAAAGTTAGCAGTGATGACCCCTTTCCACAAATGTCTAATGGACAATTTCAGTTGCTATCTACACACAACAAAACCTTTTTGGGGTGCAAGGAAGCCTTGGCGTGCGTGGTATTGAATCAGTAGTCCATAACCAATAATATAAACGCTTATAATTTAAATACAAGTTCCATTTGTCGTCATAGGTTAATAACCCATTAAGAAATGGTTCATTTAATTGCGTTAAATGTTTACTGAACAAAGGATTGGACGATTGATAACTAATGTCGGACCCATTTAATTAAATCCTTAAGACTTACACTGAACATTTCTGTAAGTTCTTGGCACGTTGTCCTCGAATTTGCGTCTAAAACTCGTCGAAGAGCTTTGTTATTGTCACATACGATGAGAGGGCAGTTTGCCCTACATATGAATTTATTAGTTTATTGTATTACTGTATTGTTTTGTATTACATTTTACCAGGTCAAAGTCATTGCGTTAGATCTCGACACGTGTTTAAATAGTTTAATTTTTATTCTCACGTAGAATATGAATTGGCTATAAAAGCTAGTTGTTGAGGTCGGACACGGGGAGTTCGGGGTCTAAGGTTGTCTGTAAGGGTCAGCCATTTTAAAAATTTTTATGAATTTAATAATTTATAAAAACAGGATGAAATAAAATATGATACGATACATGGTCGTTATAACAGTCGCCTCGTCCGTAAATTAACTTGTGCTGTAATAAGTCACCTACCGACATTATTAAATTACTGTTGAAATCGTCGTTATTTTCAATTATTTTTAGGAATGCAATAATTTTCATCACCTTTTTATGTGTGATAAAAAAGGATTCATACTAAAGTAACAGCAGGTAATAAATAATCCATATTAATCAACAACATAAACAATATCCATGGCAATGTGCTATATACAGAAACCACCTGATAGTTTCGACAAAATAGTTATTTATGATATGAGTGTTAAAAGTGAGGTTTTATTTTGTGAGTGAAAACGTTTGTGAAATGAGCGGAGCGAATTGAACAATTTCACGAACAAAATAAAATCACTTTTAACACAAATACCATACAATGTTTTTTGTACAACTTCCCTATTTTGATAATGAAACGAGCGAATTTGCAATGAATAAACCAAACCGTGTTAAAAGAAACTAAACCGTGTTAAAAGTAAACTTGTTTACATGGCAACGTGTTAAAAGTATTTTTAACACGCTGTTATGTAAACAATCGTTTTTAACATTGTTTCCTATCATTAAAAGTGTCACTTTTAATGACAGTTGTACAAAAAAGGTTTTTCGCGGTTTTGAGATTTAGTCCACTTTTTCGTTATAGATAAATCTAGCACGCCTAAGAAGCGTCTTAAATCAATAGACAGGTAACTAATATTAAATTGTCTTATTGTGACAGTTTATTAAAAAAATATTTCAATTTTTGTCATTACAGTTGTCCAATGACAGTTAAGTGATGATAATTAATTAATTTAAATTATACAAATGTATATGTGCAACCATAGTTGCAGTTGCTAATCATTTTTATGATGAAAATTATCAATTTGTAATCGAAGTGCATTTAATGAAGAATATTAATCACAGATTCAAAATTATACTGTTATGAGCTACGTTTACGTTTTGATTAAACTACAGTCCGGAGTGTAGATACTAATTTTGTCGTAATTGTTGTAGAACTGGGAAACAGTTATTAACTCGAGAAGGACATTTAATATCCACAATGCATAGATGATGTGATTGACGTTGGCCGTATATCATTTATCACAGAGTTGTGACAAGATATAGATAGGTATAAACAGAAACTATTTGAGTTATGTAGCTATGCGATTTACATAAAAGATTAAAGTATTTTAAAAGTATAAAAGCATATATGAACGCTATATATATATATATATATATATATATATATATATATATATATATATATATAAACAAAGGGGGATAACGGGCATGTATATATATATATATATATATATATATATATATATATATATATATATATATATATATATATATATATATATATATGTATGTATAAACATATAATCTGTAAAATTAAATATTTAGGTAAGATAATAAATCAAATCTAAGTGTACTGCATTATAATGCTTTCTGACAGGTCGACCGGGATCTTGCTCCTTCAGTGGGTAGTGAGTAGTCAATAGCTTTTATTTAATTGCTAATAAAAGCAGATGGAGGGATAAGAAAATTAATGGGGAACGATTTGTCAGAGAAAGGAAGCAAAAGAAATATAACTGAAAGTGTAGAGGAAATAGAGCCATTTTGAAAAAGCAGGAGGACAGATTTAAATACACAAACAAAGCCCAAACAGTCAAGATAAAAAAATTAGTAAAAATAATACAGTAAACGTGGGCAGAGCTGAAATGAATTGGAAAAGATGTAAAACAATTAAAGAACTAACGAAAGGATATTAAAGGTGAACATAAATTGCTAAAGCAAACAAAAACTTCATGCTGATTAAGGATTATAAGAAGGTTCTAAAAAAAAAGTAAAACAATTAGAAAGGAATTTAAAAATGTTGAAAAAATATGAACCGGATAGAGAGGAAAAAAAGGGAAACTATCATCGTTATTATAGAACGCCAGTTGATAGAAGAAATAACCGCATTAAAAAATTAAATAATTAATTTTATAGAAAAAACATTAGAGGATCAAAAACTAAAATTAAATCTGCAAAAAACGTATGCTTATTTCAATTGAAGGAGGCTAAAGACAAAAAAAAATAATATTGAAAAATACACAATATCTTAAAAATTTAAAAGAAAAAATGGCATAGATTAATTATAATCTAAGCGTAAGAGAAAGGAAAATGCCAAAAAATATCAGACAAACAGCATATTAAGAAAGGCAAAATGAAAAAACGGTTGAAATAGGTTTTGTGAAACTAATAAGAAAAGATGAAGAGTGGAAGTTGAAAAAGAAAAACAAAAAATTTAAATTAACAAAACACTAATACAGATAGCATGGACGGTTAAAAATGAAATAGACCAGGCAAAGAAAACGGACATGAGGAAGGAAACCCAGAAGAATTACGAAAGGAAAACTGAACCTAAGAAGGTTGCAAACAATAAGAAAAAACAAAAGCAAATGATAAAGTAAAAATAAAAATGTGAAAACGATGATGGTCGTATGGAAACAGCAAATAAAGAAATAAGACTTGGACATACTAGCACTCCAGGAAATAAATTATAAAAAATAGGAAAAAATACAATAAGGAGCTGATGGAACAGCGTTTATGATTTAAAGCAGAATGAGAGATAGATTTATAGAGTTTAAACAATCAATAGTATATTTCCGTATATAAAAATTAAGAACAGGCGGCAGACCAATCTTTCGATAATAATCATATATACTGCAACAGAAGAAGCAAATAATGAAGACAAAACACTTTTTTATGAACAATTGGAGGAAGTTGATAAAGAAGAACCTGCAAACTATATAGTGGTAATGGTTAGTGACTTTAATGCCAAGATTGAAAAAGAAACAAACAACGAAGAAGTGTCAGAAAAAGACTCACTTTACGGTCAAATATATGATAACGGTTTACGATTGTGCAATCTAGCCTCAGTTACGGGCACATTTCTGGGTGCATACCCAGGCATTTTTCAAGCGAAAATTCGTGTGATTGAACGATGTGTAAAATGTTATATCAAAAGGAACTATCGTAGACAAAATATAGTAATTATGTCAGATAGTCTAGCAGACATCAAAGCATTGAACTGACACACAATGATTTCGAAGATGGTCTGGTAATATCTAGGAAAAAAATGAACTAGGACAAAATAACACTATTACTCTCTTAAAGGTTCCAGGACACATATGAATAGAAGGAAACAAAACAACAGATAGGCTAGCAATAAGATGAGCTAAAACCCCATATTTGTTACCAGAACTATCTTTTGAAATCAGCAGTAGTAAAGTATTAGAAAAACTAAGGAAAGAAATAGATAAAACAATTCAGTTACTGGAACAATCTAGATGGACTAAGAGAACCGAAGATGCTCCTGGGAAATTATAACCGAAAAAAATTTTTCAGTTGTTTACACCTCCGAATTAAAACGAGAATATTAACCAGGCACTGACGATTAAGAGGATACATGAAGAAACAAGGATTAGTAGATGAAGCAAAGTGCAGATTCTGAGAGGAAGAGGACGAAAGCTTAATACACATACTCTTAAAATGCAGTAATTCTATGGTCAGATACCTGGAATCACATGAAATACAAGGGAAAGATCTACCTTACTTGAAGCACAATATCCTTAATTTTCTAAGAAAGATAGCACTTCTGAGGACACATCAGAGTGCTAACAACAAAAGGAGAACGAGGAAGTATTGTTGTTGTTGTGTGTTTTTGTTCTTAACCTGAGATTGCAACATGAAAGCTTCTTTCTTTTTGGTTATAATTTAGATTTTATTATGAATGTTATTCTGCATATGATTAGTTTGGAGTCGTTTTGTTGGTATATGTTTAAAATTCTAACTAAAGGCAACAAAAGCGCACTAGAATAAAGCGATTCAAATAAACATTATCAATTATCAGCCAGATACGCATTAAGTAGGTGATCGTCTAAACATATCTTGAGAAACACATATATTATATTAAAACAAGAATTCTCTTCTCAACGTATTGGCGTTTTTGATATAATTTATATTATATGGACTTACACTTTATTTTTATTTGGAGTAACTACACTGAACTGCTACATTTTAATAACATTATTTCAGATTACAATGAATATAACCATCCAAGTGTAATAGATATACAAGCCACACCCTACATTTCTTAGCAAATTTACCCACAAAGCATAGTCTGTTATAATATGAAATAAAATCCTTCGATAGACCTATAAATAAACCAAAATTATATGTCTTACAGGCGCCGCTGTCTACAATTCTCCACTTATACGAGTATTCCTCACTTTCGTCAACGCTTATTTTATTGTAACGATTTTTAATGGTAATTTTATAGAATACGTCTTAAATCTTGGAATTCCAATTTTAAAGTTTTCAATTATTACTAAGAAACACCTGTGCTGGCAGTTTACCAATTTTTAAAACGATATCTATATAATTAAAATGTTTTCTCGGATTTTAAATAAGATTAGACGGCTTTACTATCTACTAAAACTCAGTTAATAGTTTTACGATGATCTAATTTTTTTATTATATAATTGTATTTTAGAATTTGTGAAATTTTATTTCTCAAACCAAGATTCAGTCATAAATTTTACCATAAAATTCCTTATTAATCAAGATATACGTTTAAGTATTACTCAAACAACTGATTGACGTTGGCCGTATATCATTTGTGACAGAGTTGTGACAAGATATAGATAGGTATAAACAGAAACTATTTGAGTTATGTAGGTATGCGATTTACACAAAAGATTAAAGTATTTTAAAAGTATAAAAGCATATATGAACACTGTCTACATTTGACCAAATATACTTACTAATGAGATAATAAAACGATGATAATACCTAAAGATTTTAAACAGACAAAAATATTATTACCTCGTGTACTCACAAGAAGAAAAATCTTAAACAGCATATGCCCTCTAAGATATAATGACAAATAATTTTAAGAAGTGGAAGAAGTTCATACCTTATATTAATTTTGCGTGAATATATTACCAAAAAGATTACACCAACAATCACATATGCGTTCTCTGGTACCTACTTAAATAAAATGTTATTATTAGACTAAGCAACATTAAAATTTCTGTTTGTGTTGGTCTAACAGATGCTCTAAGAGGCACTTCAGCAATGAAAGTTCTGTTCTTTTTTCTCTCCTCTTTAGATTATTTAAAAAAAAAATCTATTTCTTATGAGACAGTCTAAGGTATATTTTTATTAATCGAGGATATAATAAAACCAGAAATTTGGATAAGACGTCTAAAGAAAAAAATCGGACCACATGGTACCCAAATACCCACCCAAAATAATAACTTGGTTTACAGAATTATATACCATAAACCGATAAAAGAAGTACAATAAGCCTTTTTAGGCTGCATTGTGCCCGGTGACTTTGTCCAAATACAAAAAATAATAAAAATCGACTTATCAACGATAAGATAGTTAAACATAAATAATATCATGTTATGTATTTTATTTATATAATTTGTGATAAAAAACATTTGCAGCCCAAATAAATGGCTTGGGAATCTAAGAATATAAAACAAAAATATATCTTTATAAATATAAGTTAATGAAAACTAATTTATCTTAGTTTATTTTAAGGTTACGTATAAATATATATACTATCTGACCCAACTTTGTACCGCCTAACACTGATGTCTTTTGCTTATTTTACTTTTACTTTTAATTTTTACGATTTTGTTCTCTTCTTGTTCGCAATCTCTGCATAGGAGCGATTCGGCTAACTCTTTGGCCAGTCTACAGTTCGTTTTTTCATCCCAGCACTGTATAAAGTTTTAGTGAGAGTGCTCTTTGATAAGGTTCATCACAGTGGACATATATACAAAAAGAAGTCAACAATTAGTACAGAAAGAAATATAACTGAAAACGGTGTAATGTTAAATCGTCTTAAAAGGTTTTATTTACCAAGCTAGCTAGTCGTTGGTTAGGTACCTTTTAAGAGTATTATCAGTCTGCTCCAAACATGTAATTAAGGGCACAAAAGTTCAAACTTCACAAATTATACTCTAACACCCGATTTAAATAATATATTACAAATTTCATTATTAAAAACAAATAATCAATTAAATAAAAAAAATATTGGATACTGATTAATTATATCAAGATATTAATTATGTTAAATACAGAATTAATTATTCTCAGAAACTCTTAAATTGACCCAAATTTTTCGGTATTTATTGTATAGGGATGACTTTTTCTTCCAATCTCCGAAATTCTGGACGAAATTGGGGATTAAAATTCTTTTCCGTTACCTTCACAAAATGACTGAAACTTATCCAATCTAGTTACAGTTTAGTAACTTTGGTGGATTTCTTCGATTAAATTGGGAAGTTTCCTTAATAGAAATGAATAATAAAAAATCAATCCCTTATCGATTTTACAACCAAGTAAAATTAGTTCTTACCTAAATGGATTATTACACTTTGTTATAAGCAGGTATAAAAACCGTCCTTGACTTTGATAAATAATAAACAAAACTGATGTTTGGCTACATTAAAACTACTTGATTTTGGTTAGTAGGTATCGATAGTATATCACCTTTTTTTAAACATTCACAATAAGTAAAATAATAAAAAAAACATTACTATATCAAAGACGTTGAAAAAATCAGATTGTTTGTCGTACCAACTCGTAATGGGAGTGAGTTACTAATCACAACGAGAATGAAACAATGATTTTAATGTAACACCTCTTACGGCACATTTTTGAATTACAACTATTAAAGTAAGTGATTCTTACCGATCAGATAGATCGTTACTACTGTTAAAATAAGTGAAAAAAAGCTTGGAAAGGAAACATACTAAAACAACGTTCGGGTCAGCAACATCCTGTAGCAATAGCGGAATATATGAGGCCAGGTGATAAAAATGCTGACTGATTGCACAGGCCTATAAAAAAAATTAATTTGAGATTATGTTTTAGCATACAATTTTGATGTACAAAATATGGGATAACTAGCGGCCGCCCGCGACTTTATCCGCGTGAACTTTAGTTTTTTGCCACCCAATTTCATACAAATTTTCAACCCCTATTTTAAATCTTTAGGAGTTAAATTTAAAAAAGTCATTTCTTACTACACCACTACGTAATAGAAAAAAAATTATTTTCAAATTTTCAAGACTCTACGCGTCTATCGACAGTGTCATGTCGGCCAGCAGCAGCGTGCTACCGCCTTACCGCTCCACACACCCCGCACATTAAAGCGCGAGTGGTATTAGACTATTATTATTTTAAAACTATAAAAACTTGCATGCTATATGCAATCAAAATCTCAGCCCGATCGGTTTGAAATTCACAAAATTTCATACAAACTTTCATCCCCTATTTTATCCCTTAGGGGTGGAATTTATTAAAATCCTTTCCTAAGCAATGACTACGTCATAGTAGCTATATGCACGCAAAATCTCAGCCCGATCGGTTTGATATTGGCAAAGTTTCATACAAACTTTCATCCCCTATTTTATCGCCTTAGGGGTAGAATTAATCAAAATCCTTTATTTGAGGATGCCTACGCCATAGTAGCTATATGCATGCAAAATGTCAGCCCGATCGGTTTAAAATTGACAAACTTTCATCGCCTATTGGATCCCCTTAGGGATGATATTTATCAAAATCCCTTCTAAGGAATGCCTACGTCAGAGTAGCTATATGCATGCAAGATCTCAGCCCGATCGGTTTAAAATTGACAAAGTTTCACACAAACTTTCATCCCCTATTTTATCTCCTTGGGGGTGGAATTATTCAAAATCCTTTCTTAGGGAATGCCTACGTTACATTAGCTATATGCATGCAAAATCTCAGCCCGATCGGTTTAAAATTGACAAACTTTCATCATCTATTTTATCCCTTTAGGGGTGTAATTTATGAAAAATCCTTTCCTAGGTAATAGTAGCTATATTCATGCAAAATCTCAACCTGATCGGTTTAAAATTGATAAAGTTTCATACAAACTTTCATCTCCTATTTTATCCCTTTGGGGGTGGAATCAATCAAAATCCTTTTTTAGCGGGTGCCTACGTCATAACATCTACCAGCGTGCCAAATTTCAGCCCCATCCGTCCAGCGGTTTAAGCTGTGCGTTGATAGATCATACAAACTTTCATCCCGTATTTTATCCCCTTGTCCTTGTAAAAGAATTTCACCTGCTGTTTAATTAAATCTCATTTAAGGTAGATTTGCAAGAACTTACTTTAAAAGATCCATTGTACGTTGTTTAGAATTTTTGTATTGATTTTCGTAAGTAACCGATAAAAAAGCATAAGTATTTTCATTGTATAATGCACGGAGTATAGATACCAGGAGTTTAAACGTAATGTTAAAAAAAATGTGAGAGGTGTCAAGGGACACCCGGATGGAACGAAGTTCCTTTCGATTAATTAGTGAAGGAATTGTAATTTGTAAACACAATAGATTGTTTATACATACATAAGCCTTTATTATTGTCTGTATAAAATCTCCACTTACCTAACTCCATCAGCAATATCCAAAATTTGTGGGGAGGCACAAATGTCAGGATATTTTATTGTTATTATTTTCTATTATTTTATTATCTACAAAAACATGTATAAAAATAACATACTAAAGGAAACCCACAAACAAAAAAGCCAAAACATACAGTAATATATTGTCCTGTTTGTTTATAACATCTTTAAATATATATTATTTTATTTATAACATCGAAATATTATACTTGATAAGACTAATCCACTCCTTCCTTTCCACATCATTTCTGGGAAAAGTAAAAAAATTGCAGTTTTTCTGCTCGCTATAATGTTTGAAATTGGGGACGAAACACATAACCATTTTTACTGCAACAGAATACTATTTAATAGTTAAAGAATATATAATTAATTACAAGATTACCATAATAAAATTTATAAACTTGTAAACAAAACATAACCTCAATTCCACTAAAATGCATATAAAATTTGAACACTTACACTAACTTTCCATGTTTATTCACTATCACAAATTGGATACAATAGGTCGTATGAAAAGTGTCCGGAAAACGCTAAGATTTTTGATTAGAAACCACTACAAGTAATATAAAAATCTTTTATTGCTTTTTCAATGCAAATATGTTTTGTTTGGAAAGATTTTTAAGGTCCTCGCATAGCTGACGTCACACTTTTGTAGTCCATTGTAATATTTCTATCTATGAGAGAGAGGGAGAGAGAGTTATTTATTTTTTGGTCTGTAAGAGAGAGAAACATGCGGGTGTCGTGTCGTGACAACTTTTGGTATGAATTTTTTTTGGCTAGCTCCTAGCGTCAGTCGCCAGAAAGGAAACTTCGTTCCAAAAATGGTCTCAATTTAGGGGACAGAACTATTGCCGGTAGAGTGCGCTCGTGTTCCTAAGATACTCGTTTAAATCCTTACCTACGCGGGAAGTTTTGTTGCTATTGACAGCTTTTATGACAACTAATTTTAAATAAATAAATTAATATTATATATTGAATTTAATTTCGCGACATTTAAATGGCGTAAATGTCATAAACATCGGTTCTTCTGGTTACTCGCGCCTACAGTGGCAAAAAATAGAACTATGATCTGGGTTGATTATTGAGACCAGAAATATTATGAAAAAGCCTATACCGTGTAGACTCCTGGTATCTAGTCTTCGTGGTATAATGATATGTTTTTACTAGACAAATTAAAAATCATGGAGACTAAAATAAGAGGGCGCTGGTGTTCCATTTGTACCAAAATGGCCGACCAATGAGGATGTAGTTTGAAATAAAATAAATAACTTTTAATTATTTTATTATTAATTTCTTCACCCAATGAAAAAATACAAAAATATCATTAATAAAATTAGATTGATTAGATTATTCACATAAATATACAAAAATCAAAAATTGGTTGTCACTTCACATCTATTTATTTTACTATATTCACACCGGTACAAAAGGAACATTAGCGCCGCAAGTGGTGAAAAAAGTAAACCTAATATGTACGATACGCGGGACAGATTTTGGCAATTCCCCCGGTCGAGTGCGTACTCCTTGTGTAGTCTCCATGTTAAAAATATTCAGTCTTTATAACAAATGTCAAATTTATCAATCATAATGGCAGTAAAGCAAATCTTGTTTCTGACTAAAATATTTTGCACATTGTTTCTTTTCTGTTCTAAAATAACAAATAAATATTCCAGAATCCAATAAATGTATTTCTTTCAGTCTGCAGCTTTCTACTTTTTTTATAGTCAAACTCAAAACTCTCACTAAACCATTTAACTCAGTTTATGTAAACAACTGTGGTTTTATTATTTTTTTGGGACATTGGAATTCGCTACCAGTTACCAGTTCTTAAACTTTTCTAAAACACGGTTGAATTGTAAAACTTTTTCGATAGACCCATGTGGAATATAAACAAAATGTTCCGGTCCATGTTCTACTGGGCTATCAACTAAAGTAATGTTTGGTTAAACAATAGCCTTATTACTTTTACAGTATATTCAGCAACATCTGTTCTATAAAAATAGTAATCAGTTGATTAATTATTTACAATTTTAATAGCCTTTTTTTCTGGTACTGTTTTCTAAGATACTCGACAAAAAAACACCATCTATGGAAGACATAAGATTTGTCTTGATTTTCCATTTTTATACGAAAATAAGCAAGTTATTTGTGTTATAAAAAAGATGATATTCCTTGATGATTTTTTCATTACAATGTGACTACATATGGAGTAAAAATTTTCAGGTGAGTTTTTATAATACAACTGCGAATTTTATCAAAATTTATTATCATTGCCAATGTAATAACACTACAATAAGTAACAACTTTAAACGGTTAACAATATTTCTTATACATTTAGCTTTATAAAATTTATTTTTAATAAATCTTGACATGTAAGAGATTAATAGGTGATACGACGTTTTTGTTTGTCTTCTTGGAATCATTACACTAAATAACATAGAAATAAGTTAAAGACTTTGTTATATTAAATAAAAAAAACTTCATATTAACTTTGGAATTAAATTTAGGGATGGTCGTGAGGTTTAACCAAAACCTAATTCTTTTCTTATGCATATAAAAGAACTTTATATAAAATTGGTTATTATTTATTTATTTTTAAATTTTAAGGCATAAATTATTATTTTTTAAATTATACAGAAGGAACAAAAAACTATTTATATTTATTTTTAATTCTTAAAAATAGTATAGGTACAGTACTGTACGAATTAATGTAGTTGGCATCAAGTTTAATTCGTCACAGATTCTTGATTCTATCTAATTCTTAGTCAACATTGTAATATAACCAACCAACTTACAGATGCGTTATTTCAAATTAAAGTGTTTCTAAGAAATCATTGTATCAGGACTTCATTTAATTCTGATTTTTAAAGATGGATATCTCTCAAAAGTAGGTACGTACTAAAATTGTTCTATGACTCAAAGAAATATTGCAATGAAATGTAATATGGGCTTGGAAGTTGTAAACAAAATTTTAAAACAGAAGAGAAAAATTGCAACGATTGTTATGAACAGAAAAGGGAGATGTAAAAATAAAAGAAAGACAACTGCAAGGAATAAAGCATTTTTAATAAGTGAGATACCTACCTTTAACCCTAGAAAAGATATTCAGAAAGATTTAGCATGACCCCCATAAAGGTGGCTGACCCAAAGTGGAGAAATTTATCGAAATTTATATCAAAATTAGGTGCTTTTTAGGTGCTATTTAGGTGCGCAAAACAAAAATTAGGTGCACTAACCGTTTTTGAAATATTTACAAAAAACCATGGGACCGCCAGCCTTTAACAACCTAGCTGACCCATAATAAAAAAAACAAAAAACTAGGATTGAATAATCTTTAAATTAAGTGCTAATTAAGTGCTTTTTAAAACACGAAACATAAAATAAAAAATTTAAAAATTAAACGTATTAAAATTAAATATATTGATTGTGTATGGCAAAATGTCACATTTCTTCTTGCACTTTGAACCAAAATGGACATCGGCAGTTTAAGAACAGTTATAAATCGGTAAAAAAATTTTGTCCCGTAATTTTTTTAATGGATAATTCGGAAGGTCACCACTAAAAATTTTTTTATTTTTTTTTAACTCGGACCGCTGGGCTGAGACTTGCAACCGGTCATTTCCGGAAATAATGATTAATATAAAATTCACTTTGTCAGAGATTTAAGTGCTCATTAAGTGCAATAGTTTCACGAGCAAAATAAACTGCTAATGAGCAATTTCAACTGAATATATTTGGCCAAAGTTTTCTTGTGTCTCAACTAAGAGTATCAATCTGCACTTTTTAAGCACATAGATCATTAAAATTTTCTTGTAATTCTACGCCAGTAAAAATAGCCGTTTTTTTTGGGTCAACTTTGCACTAAATTTCCGATCTTCAAATTTATTTTTGTATTTACAAGACGGGCGACTCAAAATTCCGGATGTTTTCATTTTACCAAATTCTGAAATCAAAGTGCCTTTTACCATTGTTGTTGATGAAGCATATTCACTTTTGTCTAATTTATTAAACCTTATGGACGGTATAATTTAGATTCCGATAAGGAACAGTTTAATGCTAGGTTATCACGAGCAAGAAGAACAGCAGAATGTGCATTTGGTATAATGTATTCTAAATGGAGAATTTTATCAACACCGTAGACTCTAGCAGAATCTACGGTAGCGATACGCAGTCTCCAACTGGTAGGTCACATCTTCTTTCGCATAATGATGGATGCTCAAACGATAGTTTTTGTAGCTCCAGTGTCTACCAGCATGCTAAAGTTCTTCCCATCAATGAGGCCATCCACATATAAGCTGTCCACGTGATGTCGCAGAGTTGCCAATTTAATGGTGTGAGGGGCTTCGGGAATGTTTGGGGTCGATTTCGCCCTCCAGAAGTCGACTTGTTCTAGTTTTCCTGCTGCTGGGGTACTTCAGCAGAAGATTTTTCTTTTTGGGGGCAAGTATTTCTTATATGGCCTAGTTCTCCGCAGTTCCAGCATCTCACTGGACCCCTTCTTTTTGGAGATAACTTCATTAATCTCTCTACTACCGCTTTAACGTCGCTAATGGAATGAACGGCATGGTCGTAGTTACCGATGATTTCCCTTAGTCGAGCAACTCCACGTGAGGCCTCCGTCGCCGCCTCAAACTCCAGGGCAATGGTCAAGGCGTCCACAAGAGTCTTCGGCCGCGCCAACCGTACAGCGCGCTGCAACTCGACGTCTCGAAGACCATCGGTGAAGGTTTGGACTGCTAGGCACTCCAGGAAATCCTCCGCTGCATTTGAATACGCAAGTCGTACCATTCTTGCTACATCCGCTTCAAATTCCTGGATAGTTTCTCCATTTTTCTGTTTTCAGCTCTTTAACTGCATTCGAACACCGGTTGTAGATGAGTTTGACCATAACGCATCTCTAGACGATTCACCAATAACTCGAAGTTGTCAGCTTCATCCGGTGTCAATGATTGCAAGACGTCTAAAGCTTCGCCTTGCAGAGCTACGGTTAGGGACAATGCTTTCTCCTGGGATGACCATCCATTAGCTCTGGCCGCTGCGTCGAATTGTTTCAGGTAATTTGGCCAGGAAGTCTTCCCGTCGAAGGTCGGGGGTTTCATCGTCGTTCGAACATGGGTAGTCTCCTCGCTTCTTTGTCGTTCGACGTCTGCTTGGCAGGTTTCCATCCTTCTTGCATCTACGTCGCCGTGGTGGATGGGCTGGTTTCGACGACAAGCTTCGTGTTCTCGTTGAAGCTTCCTTATCTCGGACTGCATTTGCTGGTTGATCTCCTCTCGCAAGTTGGCCACTTGCTGGTTTTGCTCGTCTCGCAAGTTGGCGACTTGTTGATTTTGTTCGTCTCGCAAGCTGGACACTTGCTGATTTTGTTCGTCTCGCAAGCTGGACACTTGCTGATTTTGTTCGTCACGAAGAGTGTACATTTCGAAGTGCAAATGCGATATTTGCTGGGAGAAGGAACTGGATAACTCTTCTGGTAGGGTAGACATCCGTTGTGATAGCTGGGACATATCTTCGCGCTGGCTGTTTATCTGACTGGACAACTTGGTCAGTTGTTGTGATTGTTCGTCTTGTTGGCTCGTCATTCGTTGCGACAGCTGGGACATATCTTCGCACTGGCTCTTCATCTGACTGGATAGCTCCTCTTGCTGGCTCGTCATTCGTCCTGATATCTCCTCTTGCAGCCGGGAAAATTGTTGAGTTTGATCTTCTTGTTGGCTCGTCATTCGTTGGGACAACTGGGACATATCTTCGCGCTGGCTCTTCATCTGACTGGATAGCTCCTCTTTCAGCCGGGAAAGTTGTTGAGGTTGTTCTTCCTGTTGGCTCGTCATTCGTCCTGATAGCTCTTCTTGCAGCCGGGAAAGTTGTTGAGTAAGTTCAGAATTTGCTTTTTGAACTGGGTCTTTGAACTCCACAGCGTCAGGGTCCAAATTATTATTTAGGTAGTATTCACGGAGCCTTCTCAACAATACGGATTTGCTCATAGTATTTTCCAACTCTAATTCTTCGAGCTCTCTTCTGAGCTCAGCCACCAATAGTTCATTTATCTTTTTTCCAGGCATCCTTGTATCTTCACCCCACACCTGACACCAATTTGAAACACGTATGGGGGCTTTTTACACAATTTATTTACAAAATTGTTAAGATACACTGAACTCTGCTGGATAACGTCGAACTACTTGACAATACAATGAACTCTTGTGAATACTTGAACTTGAACTGACGTTAACTGCCCATGCATCCCCTTATATACAACTTTATTTAATCTAGTTAGTGTCTTTAGAAGTTTCTAGAATTTTCTAGAAACATTATTTATTTATTATTTATTTACAGTTGATTTTTAGAAACTTCTAAAAATCAACTGTCAATAACAATCTTTCAAATTAAGGTCCCTTTCTTTTACGGTTATCCCGTTACACTATTGTTGTGATTTTTGTCTTTTTGATCCAACAATGGAGATCTAACGAAAATTTCACTTATTAAACAGTCAAAATCTATATTTAAGTACTCCCGATTCGAGCGAAGACAAGGTACTAATCAACGAATGTTGAACTAACCTATTTAACCTTGCTTATTTTAGAGTAGAGATGGAAAACTATCATTATTTTCAACAATTATCTCTAATCGTTATTTCAACTAGTATCTAACAATTTTCAAAAAATTATCAATTTTTCTATTAAACAATATTTATTTTCAAATTTAGTTGTACTTAACATAGTTAACATTTTTTTATAACTGACCGGTTGCAAGTCTCAGCTCAGCGGTCCGAGTTAAAAAAAAATAAAAAAAATTTTTAGTGGTGACCTTTCAAATTATCCATTAAAAAAATTACGGGACAAAAAATTTTTACCGATTTCTGACTGTTCTTAAACTGCCGATGTCCATTTTGGTTCAAAGTGTAAGAAGAAATGTGACATTTTGCCAGACACACTCAATATATTCAATTTTAATACGTTTAATTTTTAAATTTTTTATTTTATGTTTCGTGTTTTAAAAAGCACTTAATTAGCACTTAATTTAAAGATTATTCAATCCTAGTTTTTTGTTTTTTTTTTATTATGGGTCAGCTAGGTTGTTAAAGGCTGGCGGTCCTATGGTTTTTCGTAAATATTTCAAAAACGGTTAGTGCACCTAATTTTTGTTTTGCGCACCTAAATAGCACCTAAAAAGCACCTATTTTGATATACATTTCGATAAATTTCTCCACTTTGGGTCAGCCACCTTTATGGGGGTTTTAGCATGCGTTTAAGTTATTATTCATAACCCTACGGTGCAAAGACGACTTTTGGAAGGTGGAAGAAGAAACGGTTATTTACAGATAGAATGATGAAAAAGCAGTTTGATTGGCAGAAAATATATAAAAGCAAGACTGCTGAAGATTGGAGAAAAGTGTTGTCAGATGATAGCCACTTTTTAGTACAAAGACGACTGTCTAGTTTTGTCAGAAAAGATGCCAATGAAACACTTACGCAGTGTCATATTAATTCAAAAGTTAAACAATCTCTGAAAAATATGTGTTGCAACAGCTTTTGTCATAAAGTTAACAGATTCATTGTGCCAATCGGAGGCATAATGAATTCTTAAAAATACAAAGACTTGTTGGAAAGGAGATTAGAAGCAGAGCTGAGAAAAGTGGATGACAATTATCAACCAATTTTTCAACAAGATTCTGCTCCTGGCCACGTCTTCAAAATAATGACGAAATGTTTCAAGGACAAGAATATACCAAGCCTTGTGTGGCCAGGTAACGTAACTCACTCGATCTCAATCCAATTGCAAATCTGTGGGCGATTGTAAACGCCAGACTCTGTAAAATATATTGCACAACAAAAAAATATTGATAGAGACTGTAATCCAGATATAGTTTCAGGATCAACAAATCAAAGAAAACTATAAAAAACTTGTTGACTTAATGTCTTTAAAAAGTTATTAAAGCAAAAGGAGGACATATTTAATATTAAAATTGTTATTCTATTTTGTTCGTCTATAAGAAATAAATGTTGATTTTCTAATTTTTACAACTGTGTTCACGTTAATTCGCACAGTGCTGTATATAATATATATATATATATATATATACGAGTATATGACAACAACAGCTTATTCTGTTTTTTATTTAAGGACGTTCTCGTAAGTATAGTCTTAAATACATATGTACCTTGAACATCTATTGGGGCAAAAGAGGAAATTTATTAATTTGGGATTTAAAGGACTGCGAGTTAGAACGAGAGAGAAAGACGTGGCTCTGACAAATGGAGGCATTATAGAGCGGAGTTCTTCTGAGCAAAATCCGTTTAAGTATGGGTAATACAGGGAAAGATCAGACACTGCTCTTAGGTGAGACAATTGGGCTAGGTTTTTGGTGATACTGGTATCATTTATTAGTTTAACTGCTCTTCTCTTTATTGCATCAAGAACTCTGAGCCTTAACGGAGCCGCCAATCCGCATACATGCAATCAGTATTCAAGATTAAGTCTTATTTGTGCTTTGTCAAGAGTCGCTTAGTTGAAGAGAAATATTTTCGTGCTCTAAAAAGAAAGCCTAACTTCTTTCCTGCTGCAGTGGCTAAGGATGCAATATGTTTATTCCAGATTAAGTCCTTGGAGATCGTTATACCAACCAGCGTAATGGAGTCGCTTGCTACTAGTGTCTAATCGTTTATTGTGATGGATGAGTCGTATGTTTGCCTCTTGTTAGATAGGCAACATGTCTTTGTATTTAAGCGTTTATTTATTTTGTGTTTATGTACGACCACGCATACCTTTTAGACAGTAGTCCGATTCTGGTAATTCTTTTTATTGGATAGAGTGTATTCCAAAGTTGTTCAAAATCCAACCCTAATGGTAAGTAAACAGGAATTGATTTATTGTTTACTCACTGGTTGTAATGTATTACCACGTATAACCGTTTTACAGAGTAGTCCAATTTCAATAACCCTTTTTGAATTCGATAGGGTATATCTTAAAGTGGGAGCATACTAGGTATAGTCTACTCCGGCGGCCTGTTTACAGTTTTAATGACAAGTAAATTTGCTTCCAAAGGTACTTATCGGATTAGAAGTTTATTTGAAATATTAAAAATAAGAAAAATCTTTTACTAACTTAATATTTGTAATTAAATTTAGATTTAACAAAGAAATCTGCTTATCAATTTGTTTTATCTTCAACGTAGCTGCCTTTCGGTATTTTTTTCTTTAAACATTAACACTATTTATTTTTCTGTATGTTTTAGTTTACATATCGTTTCAAACTTCCTAAAATTGATATGTAACTCCTCCCTTGGGACTCCTTTTAATTAATAAAATCTCCGTATTCGTGATTTGTGCACTAAAGGAAAGTTTTCTTTCTTCTCCCTCTTTCCACCCCCACTTTTTGTTTGTGCTCTACTTTTAAAGTCATTCTCTCTGTTCATTCACTTTCCTACCTCTTATTGCCTTATTTTCTTGTATGTATTTACTTCTTTTTATGTTTTTCTTTAACAGTTATTTATATTTAATTTAATCATTTCGTTTAAATCAAAGTCATTTTTAGTCCATGTATCTTTTACATTACATTCTTTTTATAACATTTCAATATTAAATTCATAACATTTCTCAAATTATTATATCTAATCCTTTACAAAAAACAAAACTAAAACTAGTAATCGATTTCCTTAATCACATTCCCAGAAATTCTCTTTACTAAGGTGCAATCTGCCAACATTGTAGGTGGAAACATTGCATTTTCAATAATAAAGTGTTTTAATTGCGTAATTTTATCATTAACGGGTCATATTTTACTAAAATCTAATGGGAAACAGTCCCACTTTTATATACTAGCCCACTAATCCTAGAATTAAAGTTTATCTCTACTAAACGAATAATTACAGAAAACTGTATCATTGTCATATTTAATAAAGCGTGTTTGTCAATAGATGGAAAAAGAATAATATAATTTCATTCTGAACGCTTTACAAGTTTTTGAAAAAACATGTTTTTTCAAAAACTTGTAAAGCGTTCAGAATGAAATTATATTATTCTGTTTCCATCTATTTATCTCTACTGTTCGAAAAGCCCTCATCGCTACATCTTTTTATTGTAAGATAATGTAAAATAGGTAATTAAATATAATGTTTTGAAATAACAAAATAATTCACTTAAATAACAATTAATTTTAAATTAATTGGAAAATTTCTACGCAGTATGTAAAATTTTAAATAAATATATTACATTAAATATATTATAGCCGAATTACATAAAGGCTTACCTTTACAGTAATTAAATATTAATCACACACTACAAAATAAATATGTAATATTAAATTTAGTTAGTAAATTATTCATACAGATTTGTTAATTAAAATAAACTATGAAATAAAAAATAAATAAATAAAATAAACTTTTCGTATAAGTAGAAAATATATCAGGCAACTTAATTTCTTGTGAAAATGAATTGACGTCGGTGGACTTTTTAAGATGAACAATTTCCCGGAACAAATCAACATGAGAAGATGCTTAGAATAATATTTTTAAGTATCGAGAATATAAATTAGTTACTAACTGTTTCAACAAAAAAATATTTATATATCTAATTTGGCATCAGGTTTATATATTTTCATTTTATTTCACGGTAAATTTAAAATTAATGGAAAATACAAACAGGTTGTTTATAAATGCTGTAAGCCAGATAGTTCAGTCAATCAAAAATTAAAAAAAAATTTAAACAGAGATTTCTAATGCGAGGTACCTACGTGGCTAAACTTCTAAACTTCAAAAAAATGACGTCATCACCGTCACGATACTTCATGCCATGCGCATAAAATTTAGAAATTACAATAACCAAAGAAAATGACAGTAAGTAAAATTAAAAAAAAGTGAGAGGTGTCAAGGGACACCCGGATGGAACGAAGTTCCTTTCGATTAATTAGTGAAGGAATTGTAATTTGTAAACACAACAGATGAGTGTTTATACATACATAAGCATTTATTATTGTCTGTATAAAATCTCTACTTACCTAACTCCATCAGCAATATCCGGAATTTGTGGAGAAACACTGTCTGGGTACATTATTGTTATTATTTTATTATTTATTAACTACAAAAAACCTGTATAAACTTTTAACAAAATCACGACACTACACTGTTTAAAGCAAAATAGAAAATAAAAAATCCATTATTACCTGAATATTTTCAACAGTTTGTTTCTTTTAACAAAAGTGTCCATTCAGACAATACCAGAGGTTAAGATGACATAAATATACCAAAAATTACTTTTTATTTCAATTTAATTTGAAACAGGAATTAACAATTTAATACAAAATTTTAAAATATTTGACAGTAACTGACAGTTAAGGTAATTTGACGTACCTAACTAGTCAAGTTACGAACTATTTTTAAAATGTTTATGAATTTATTAATTTATAAAAACAGGATGAAATAAAATATAATACTATTATAGGTACTTATTTTTTTTTCTACAGTATTTTCTTTTTAATGTAAATTTTCTTTTAATTTAAATTAGTGTCTTTTTAATTGTACTTTTATTAGCATTTATGTATATTAGGGTTTCCTATTTAAATAAAGATATATCTATCTATAAGAGAGAGAGAGAGAGAGAGACAGACAGACAGAGAAACATGCGTGTGTCGTGTCGGTCGTGTCGTGTCGTGACATTTTTTGGTCTGAATTTTTTCCGGCTAGTCTCAGTCGTAACGCGCGAAAGGGAACTTCGTTCCAATAAATCAAGCAGGATTTATAGGGAGAATATTTACCTACAGCCTCTAATCACTTTACCTGAATCATTATTGTCATTTTCTTATTTAGGTAATTTCGATTGCAAGTGTTGACAAGTGTAAAAGTGATTACAAGTTAATGCTAGTAATTACAAGAAATTGTACGTAATTTTAAGTAATTACAAAAATCAATACTGATTGTAATTGACCAAAAGTGATTGCAAGTAAATTCAAGTAAGTGATGGCAAATGAATACAAATGATCATAGCTGACTTCAAATGACCAAGTAAATGCAAGTAATTATAAATGATTTAGTAATCACCAGTAACTGCAAGTGATTACCAGTATTATTTATTCCAAGTTCTTGTGGATTCACCATTCTTATTTTTATAAGGGTTTAACTACGGCTAGTTATTGCTTACATTATCTGGTTTTTATTTGTACAGGTTTGTGTGCACAAATTCTAGTATTCTCAGACTATTGTCGTCGACCGGAAATTTTGAAAAAAAGATAATATAAAAAACTAACTGTATATTCTTACTAACATACTAGGCAAGAAAAACTCATACCTCCTCGAGGTTCTTGCTGGACAGACAATCTTTTGAGATTGTTTAACAAAATAAGCATTATTTTCGGATCATTGTATTAAAAATATTTTGAGTTTAGTGCAAGCTACATAATGAGTCAAATCTTTTTAATAATAACCAAGTTTCAATTTGAAAAAAGTGAAATATTATTTAAAAATTTTTAATTTGATACAAAATATACAGATATACAAAAACCAATTTTCTTTTGAAATTTATAACAAAAATTAATAAAACTTTACAATGATATTATTTTTCCTGAAATATGCGTTTGTCATTTCCACGCCAATGGTCGGCATTGGCCTCCATGGCATCAAAATGCTAATAAAAATCCTACGGTAGCAAACTGACTTTAATTGATACCCTTTTTAATTTGCACTATAATTATTTTATGTTATGCTAATTAATAAACTATTAAGTGAATTGAAACGTTTCAATTAAAAAATTAAAATAGTAGTGTTTTATTGGAATTATAAACAAAAAATTTGTTTTCATATCGCGGTTCAGTAAAATAATTGGAAAGAACAGTCGATACTTGCTGGTATTATATAGATCCTATTACGGCGCTAAGCTTTAAAGTCTTGGCTTAGATAGCTGTTGAGATAAATCACTTCACAAGAACTTGAAACAAATAATACCTATAATCCGTTCACTTCTTATTCCTATCTCAGTAGACTATGCATTTGATTTCTTGTGTTAGTACTTCAGTTTGTTGGGTTGGTACCTAAACTGAAAACGCCCTTACCTACCGTCGAAATATGGATAGCACATATTATGAAAGGTAAAATTTTTAAAGATAGAAATATTCAATAAACAATGCCAAAAAAATTAGTATAGACATATACAACAACATCATTAAATGTTATGGTATGTTTAAGAAACATAGCAACAGCTGCGAAAGTGCTTCTTTAAATCGATTAAATGAGATCTTTAGGTAAGTAAAATTATTGCTATTTCTTTTAAATCAATCCTAGTTTGTGACAAACACTAATCTATACTTATAATAAATCTGTAGAAAGGTCAATTCTGTACATGAAATATATTTCCAAAATAACTATCAGGGGGTGATTAGGGATCGATACTGATGCCAAAAATTTTTGTCTGTCTGTCTGTATAACCGTTATAGAAACAAAAACTACTCGACGGATTTTAACGAAGCTTGGTACAACTATTTCTCATACTCCTGAGCTGGTTATAGGATAATTAACATCACGCTACAATCAATACAAGCAGAGCAGTGAAGGGAAATGTTGGAAAAACCACTTTTACGGTGTGGGGAAAGAAATTTGTATAAAACAATCTATACGTCACGCGAACGACGTCGCGGGTAGATCGATATAGAACCCAAAAATGTGGTTAGTTTTTTTGTTGTACGTCTGTCTGTCTATCTATATGTTTGTGCGCGCATCACATGAAAACTACTGATCCGATTCGAATGCGGTTTTCACATATGTATTTGTCTTCTTTTAATTTAACATCTGGTGTATAAAAATTTCTCACCCACCTCTTTTACGGTGTGAGGGGGGAGAAATTTTTATACAACAATCTACACATCACGCGAATGACGTCGCGGGTACATCGATATAGAATTCAAAAATGTGGTTATTTTTTTTTTTGCACGTCTGTCTGTCTATCTATATGTTTGTGCGCGCATTACATGAAAACGACTGATCCGATTCGAATGCGCTTTTCACAGATGTATTTGTCTGCTTTTTTTAACATCTGGTGTATAAAAATTTCTCCTCCCACTCCATTAATGAGGTGAGGGGAGAAATTTTATACAACAATTAACACGCCACGCGAACGACGTCGCGGGTACACCTAGTAGCTAACATAAAGTTATATATTTTGCATTAGATTAATTGAGAAAGGTTTTTGTAATGAATTTAAAAAAATATGTATCACTTTTTTAAATAAAATTTATATTATTAACATAATACATAACCTTTTTTGACAGATATCATAATAAATTATATACAATGTTGTCAGATTTCAAAATTCGAAATTATACATTTTTGTAACTATAATTTAATTCAAAATTTTGTTAAATATTTTTAAATCTCTTAAGTACCTTTGTGTAACTGAGGTATATTTTTTGAATCTAATTAATATGACAAACATTCTAAATGCTAATTTTTTTTAGATCAGTGTTTGGAAAATACGGAGAATTATTAAGGAAGGATTGAAAAATAATGAGAAAGTCGCAGATAAAGGAAGTAAAACTGATATATTTAAGAAGTTTATTTTAAAAAAAGACTTACAGCGACAGATTTGGATGTACCATTTTAAAAATGAACATTTTACTTTAGACAAATTTTGGACTGATGCTAAACAAAATTTTGATTTTAAAGGGGGACGTACTACACTATACAAACTTATAAAATTAATGGGATACAAATTTAAAAAAGTAAATGGACGACATATTTTATGCGTACAACGACACGTTAAAATTAGTAAGATCACTTTCATTCGAAAATATAAACAACTTAAAAGTCTTACTGAGAGAGTTAGATTCGTGTACCTAGATGAAACATGGATCTGTCAAAATGGTCGATCAGTGCGTCAGTGGATGCACAATTCTGACCTGAAAAGTAATCCAGCTCGTGTAAAATCCGAAGGAAAGCGATTTACTATTTAACACGCAGGGACTTATACTGGATTTTTGGAAGGTTGTGACTTGTTACTAGACTCTTCTAATACAGACCTTGACTAGCACAAAAGTATTAATGGTGACCTTTTTAAAAACTGGGTTGTTAATCAACTCATTTCTGCTCTATCTGTATTTCAAGAAAAATGTGTGGTGGTCATGGACAACGCGCTATACGATTCAGTTCAACTTAACAAACCACCCTTTTTTTCAGCAAAAAAAGCGATGTTGCAGGAATGGTTTATTAACAATAACATTACGTTTGACACAAAGAAACAACTGTACTTAATAATCTTACCTTATAAAACTGACGAATAGACATAGGTATGTTGTGGATAAAAATTTTAAACAACGAGGGCATGAAGTACTTCGATTACCACCATACCAGTGTCATTACAATCCAATAGAACTAGAATGGGGGTTTACTAAGACATATTATAACAAACATATCTACTTATCTTGACCAGGATAGAGTTAAAAAAACTTGGACAGAAGCATTGACTAAATGTACCTACACCAGACATGTGTCAAAATTTTTGTAGACATACAGACGAACTTATTTTGGCAGATTGGACTACTTACATGAGAAACTGTTCACATGATAATATTCCTCCTTTAATTATTTCATTGGAGGAATCAGATTCTGACGATTCCGATTTTGGATTTGATAGTGACTCTGATTCTTCCAGTGAAATAATGGAAGAGGATTGATCATACAAATTCACCGACAACATTGACACGTTACATCTAAAACTCCATCTGTATTTGATTTGTACAGCAGATATTAAGTTGAAAGAAGACAAACAGATCTGTGGAAATCACATTCGAATCAGATCAGCAGTTTTCATGTGATGCGCGCACAAACATACAGACAGACAAAAAAAAATCTAACTACATTTTTTGGTTCTATATCGATGTAGTAACACACCCCGCTAATTATTTTTTTAATATATGTATAGATTGTAAAATTTAATTTTGTTAATGTAAATTATATTTTAGCCATAATTAGTTTACTTATGCCTTACAATAAAGTTTTTTTTAAACTCCTTTTTACATCAGTCTTGGGATTGAAATTTACCTTTTTTATTTGCCTAAATAATACGGTATGTCAAACTTACCGATATCTTATAAAATTAAAATATTTTATTGAATTTAATTGTCTGTATGTAAATGTTAAAATCAGCAAGTAGAATAGAATAATATCACTACGAATAATGAATAAAATTTATTTAAAAATTAAACACTGAATTTCATGTATTAATATTATTTTGTATGATAAGATGTAAAACAATACCTACTTAACACACCGAATTAAAAAAATCTATCGCAGAATACTGAACACGTACGTTCACTATGTTGCATTTGTGTGACATAGACGAGATTTGAGCACAAAAAATTTAAAATTAAAATACGTCTTCATCTATTGCTGACTTAAACAACCTAAAAATATGATTGTTTAAGAAGAAATGTAAAACTCTCATCGCCATCTATTAAAAACTAGTAGAACTTAGACGTGAATTTAATCCTTTAAATATAAAACCGTACATTCAAAATAAAAAAAAACGCTTGTTAATCAAGATGTACCATTTGAAATCGATTTTGTGCTTTTGGAGAATAGCGATAAGCGATAACTAACATCGTGACACGAGATTTTTAAATATGTATAAAGATATATTTGATATATCTCTATGGACGATTTTCATTAATCTACATCAATTTAAAAAATAACCTGAATTAATTCTACATGATAAATGATCCTTCTACTGCATTGTTAACATTATAACATGTGTAATTATTTCAAATTTTTATTCTGATTTAACTCGCTTTGAACGTAGGAACTTTTATATAACAAACTAGCTCGGAAAAATAATTTTATTCTTCCAACTTTACTAAACAAGCCTTTGTTGTCCGTAACAGGGATTCAAGGCGTTTAATATTATTAATGCGGACCTGAAATCCATCTTCATTTTCTTTGATGTCTGGTAATAAAAAATCTGCAAAAAAAAAAACGTTTTGCATTTAATTTTGCTTAATACAGCTGTTTCCTTTGGTGGAAAGGTTTTGTGATAATGGAAAGCACTTAATACGTAATTAAACATTTCAATCTATGCGGAATTATTGTTTAACATTGTTAAGGTTTCTTTCAAGGTGTTAATTACATATTTTATTAATTGTTTTTAGTCTTATTTTGCAGTATATTCTTTTATACACAATAATAATTTATTTAAGAAATTATTATTATATGCTCGTTGAATAATATACTATTATACAGTTATCTTAATTGTAATAATACAGATAAAAAATTGATAGAATATTGTAAAATAACTGCTAACAGTATGTAATTCAGTATGATATATTGTAAATTAAATTAATTACATAAATATTGCTTTATTTAAATTTGCAGACTAAACAATAGAAGCTATACGTTTAGATTGTTTAAAAACTGAGATATTAAATCTGTGTGTATTACCATTTTTCGTTGTTAATAGCATTATCATTAAAAATAATAATTTTTACGATTTTTTTAATTATTAAAAATTTTACCAATATTTATTGATTTTTTCCAATTTTGTACATTTATTTTTAGTTGCTTTTTTAGATTTTTTTGCCAATTATTATAAGATATATTATCCAATTAGTTAAATTCATTAACCCCCATCCATAGAACGTTTTCTCGCAATCATAGTTTTGGAAATGATTAAAACCAAATAAAAAATAATAATTATCCTTTTTTATTTTCCTTTACCGATTATTTAACGATTATCAGAAGATCTTAAAAAACAGCTTTTAAACATCATTAGTTTACAATAATTAAAATTTTATATCACCAAATACAATAAGGCGTACCTAATTTTGGTTCAGTTTAATGAAATTCCTATTTACTTTATTATTATAAGGAAGGAAAATATCCTATATACATTTCATTGTCTTTGATGAATAAGTTTTTACAGTAATTGGCCAAATTACTGGTTACACTAACCATTCTTTTATTGCGTAAGGGTTTATATATTTTTATATTTTACTAGCTGTCGTGACTTTTTTTCATTTTTCGTTTTTTCGAATTTTTATTATTTTGCTTTTAATGATTTTTTTTATTGTATCATATTTTATCGTTATCAGGTTTATACTATTTTTTCGTTGTATTTTATAATGTATCGATTAAATATATTGGATATATACTGCGCCATCTTACGGTGGCTTTATAGTACTTAATTTAGTAAGAATTTCTCGTTTAAATATGTGAGAATATAACTGCGCCACCTTAAGGTGGCGTTATAGTAGTTAATTTAGTAGTAATTACACGTTTAAAAATATGAGATATTAACGACGCCACCTTACAGTGGCGTTATATTATTTAATTTAGAAAGGCATTTTTTGGCTTTATTTTTTCTGCATTTTTTCTGTTTTATTTCCATTTTCTTTTAGTTAGGCGTCATAGTAGTTGATTTAGTAGTAATTGCTTGTTTAAATATATGAGATATTAACTACGCCACCTTACGGTGGCGTTATATTATTTAATTTAGAAAGGTATTTTTTGGCTTTATTTTTTCTGCAGTTTTTTTGTTTTTTTAGTAATTTCCATTTTCTTTTTGAGATTTTTTAATAAATATTTTTTTTTTTCGTAAAAAATAAAAAATATTTTTTTTATTAACAAGTATCCTATGTTACTTCTAATACCTTCAAGAATATGTGTACAAAGTTTCATGATGATCGGTTGAATAGTTTTCGCGTGAAAGTGTAACAAACAAACTTACATTCACATTTATAGATAATATATATATATATATATATATATATATATATATATATATATATTCGTAGAGATAGGGATAGGGATTATAGCATTTCTAACATTGGCAACACTGTATGGCGAAATTAGGTTAAAGTTTGTTTAAATATTAATATAGTTGTAAAAGGACTTTTTCAGATTAGAACTTTAAAAATAAGGGTATTGCTTTGTGCCAAAATGGTGTACCAAAATTTTACAGACATGAACTTGTGGCAAATGGCAAAAGAAAAAAGTATTTCGATACAAAAAATTCTTAAAATTTCGGCATTCAAATCGATCTCAAAGAAAAATTGCTTCTTCATTTACAAGTGTTAATAACAATTAACCGAATTAAGACTAAATTGGACCGAAAATTAAATTTAGGAAGTCAGGGAACTGGAAAACGTGTGCGAAAAAGAATCACTACACCTCAAACAGAACAAAATTTGCCTTGAAAACAATGAAAAATGTTAAAATCATTTCACTACAATAACTAATAAAAGCATCATTACTATTTCTACTAGAAAACCAGGCGTCGTCTTGCAGAAATGGGGTTCAAATGTTCTAGGCCAGTAAGGAAACCAAAACTGACTCCAGCCATGAAGATAGAAACGTTTGAAGTGGGCTAAAAATCATCGACACATGACATTAAATAAAGTTATAACCGTTGTTTTGGATTTATTCAAAGTCTGTTTCTCAATGACTTACATGGAACTAATGATGGATAAATCTTCATTCGTTTAACGATGCAACAACGAAAAGTATCACTCTTAATCTATCCTACAAACTGTTAACATCCTCTAAAGGTAATGGTGTGGTCAGTTATTATATTAGTGGCATAAATTAAGACTCGACCCTTGTACATAGTCTAGGGTATAATGAGGCAGGACCACTATAATAGATTTTATCTACTCTACCTCATATTATATATCAATTTTTAGTTCGTGAAAACTGTCATTATAGACAGCAGTGCGTGAAGGATTGAAAGTGTGCGTGAAGTAACAATGTATTTTAAATGGGATTTACTTTTTCGCACTGTTTTTGACACACCTTCATATAATCAAATATCCTTACCATTTGCGTTGTCATGGTGTTGCTATGAGAGCATTAAATTTCAACAAAAGTTATTCTGACAGTTTTGTAGTTTAAATTTGAATTTGTAATTATTTTTTATTTGTTTATCGTAGATAAAATATTGTATGAAACTGTGCGTGAAGTGCTTTTTGCGCACTTACGCGATATATAGCACTCGCTTCGCTCGTGCTCTAAACATCGCGTGCTTGCGCAAAAAGCATACTTCACGAACTGTTTCATAAATAACTATTTTTATATTTTGCACATATAATATTTTTCATTATGACACCCAAATGAGTACTATAATGTTTCATTAAAGCACTCAACTTTGGAAATTTTTCCTGTATGCGGTTGGTAGCATTGGATAGTATGATACGTCAAATAAATAAACATCACGATCACGAAGATAACCTCGTAACAAACAAGGAAAAGTTTGTTTGTTTGTTTGTTTGCTACCAACTCATTTAAAAAGAACTAAAATAAAATACAAAATTTAAGTTTATTTAAAAAAGCAATAAAATAGCAAAATATAAAAAGTATTATAAACAACTTATTTCATATGGCTGTTATGACATTCGTCCTTTAAAAAACTCATCGCTACGCGATTTGTTTTTTAAATTTGGACTCGTGTCATAACAGAGCGCCATATGAAATGCGTTGTTTAATATACTATTAAAGAACAGTGATGAAGAATTAAAAGGACATGTTAAAAAATGCATCTAAAGCATTTCAGAAAGGGTGCAAGCGGTAATTAATGTCAAAGGAGATTTCACAAAATATTAACGGTTTTGTATAAACATTTTGTGTTTTTTAATTATCTTATAATATATATTCTATATATATAAAAGAAAGTCGTGTTAGTTACACCACTTATAACTCAAGAACGGCAGAACAGATTTGGCTGAAAATTGGTAGGGAGGTAGATTAGAGCCAGGAGATGGACATAGGATACTTTTTATCCCGTTCGATGATGCCACTCACCACCAGGTGGCGCTGCAGAGTAGCAACTTCTGTCCCGTTCAACCGATTGTCATGAAAATTGGTATGTACATGTATTTTTCCACGGAGAAGGTTTGTATGATATGATCATTAATGCCAATCGCCACTAGGTGGCGCTGCAGAGTAGCAACTTCTGCCCCGTTTAACCGATTGTCATGAAAATTGGTATGTATATGTATTTTTCTACGGAGAAGGTTTGTATGATATGTTCACTGATGCCACTTGCCACCAGGTGGCGCTGCATAGTAGCAACTTCTGCCCCGTTCAACCGATTGTCATGAAAATCGGTATGATGATGTATTTTTAATGGGTAAGATGAATATGATATATGTATTAATTAAAGTTACCACCAGATGGCGCTTCCATGTATCAAATTCCATACTAATTAATAGATATCTATACGAATTCGTATAAATATAAGTTCGAAAAATATATTTTTGGTACGATAAGTAAAACAAAACTATAAACTTTCTTTTCTTCTCTATCTCTTCTCCTCTTTTATTTTTCTTAAATTTATTTTACTTATTGGCGTAGCAACGCGCGCCGGGTTCAGCTAGTTTTTTATTAAAAAGTGCATTTCTAATTACCAAAATAACTAAAAAATAAAATACTAAAAACGTAAATTCTCAATATTCTAAAATGTTATATTAGAATTCCAACTAAGACTTCTTAAATTTTTGTATGTGTAACTAAATATTTTGCCATTGTATCTGAATTTTAAAAATGCCTCAAATTATATTATTTAATTTTATGTCAACGTAGAAAAAATGAGAAAAGGAAATATAATGTTATTACAAAGAACTGGTCGTTATAAATGACAAAAACCATATATTTAACAAACTTTATCTTAATATAGGTCACATGAACTCATCAAAGTGTAAACTATATTCAACGGCTTACACACTTACCGTGTTTATACTTACTAACCTACTCGTACAGATAACGAACACAGTGGACCTAGTGGTATATGTTTACGTCAATAACAAAGAGATTTTCCGTTTATTACCGAGAATACCGACATGTTTCTGCATTCCCATTTAGACGTTAACTAGATCTCAAGGATTTACAGGAATATAAATTGGTCTGCAAACACGCTAGTGTTGGTAAAGCAACGGTTTGAGAATATACTCGTAGTCCTTACCAGAAGCTATGAAATTATCATGACAATCATTTCCGCTTATGTGAAGATGTAGGTAAACTTGTCTTGTACACAATTAGTGTATTTTATATAGTAGCTTTTTTAATTAACTTTAACCTTATAATAATTGTCAAAAATGAAATTATAGAAATGGAAACTAATTAAATATGTTAATATATATATTGGTGATTCGGGTTACTGTAATATTCAATGTTCTGTATTGTTTGTTCTCGCAGGTCATTAGTTAATAATCAACTAATGCATTGTGTGTATAATTTTAATCGTTTTTAAACAATATTTTTATATAACTTGCCATTTTGGGGATACTTACAATATATGTATTACTTGAATGTCAGTACTATGTCATGTTCATTTTTAGAATTTACCTATAGATTGTTAATTTTTTAATCGCAATAAATATTTTAAACTAATTACCCCATAAATTCTATGCTTACAATCAAACTAAAAATATTAACAATATTTTTGTTTTATGTATTAAGTTTCCATTGAGTTTTGTTTTAACCAACCTTCAGAGACATGCATGTAACGTCTAAAAAAGCTGTGTCATAAATTGTCTTGTTGGTACCGTAGTGTTAATAAACTTCATTAACTATTTTTTTTAATATTAAATTCTTGTACTTTCTTCAGTAAATGGATATTATCAAATACATAGCAAAACAGTAATTATTTAAAATGAAAATTTCAGTACCGTGTTTGTTATTATAATGTAAAAGAACAATAAAATTAACAAAAAATAGTATATTTATACGTAAGTAGAGTAAAATAAGTTAAAAAAATTTAAGTTATAGTTAATTTTCTCAGATAATTTCACAGCCCCACAACAAAAAAGCGTCGGGTCCGAAAGACCAGACCATCGTATCTTATGGTTTTTGGGGTCGCTGATTACGAATCCGTGGTCGGTTTGGCCCCTATCAGGTCACAGTCAAGGGCATTTGAAGGTCAAATCTACAAAATTAGTCGTAACCCAATTTTAAGTGCGCAGTCATACGTTTTTGAGGTCGTTGATTACGAATCCGTGGTCGGTTTGTCCTTATCAGGTCAGGGTCAAGGGCATTTGAAAGTTCAATCCACAAATTCAGTCGTAACCTAATTTTAAGTGTGCAGTTTTACGTTTTTGAGGACGCTGATTACGAATCCTTGGTCAGTTTGACCCCAATGGTCAAGGGCATTTGAATGTCAAATTTTCAAAATTAGTCGTAACCTAATTTTAAGTGTGCAGTCTTACGGTTTTTAGGTTGCTAATTACGAATACTTGGTCAGTTTGACTCCATCAGGTCATGGTCAAGGGCATTTAAAGGTCAAATCTGAAAAACCGGTCCTAACTAGATTTGAACCATAAACTAAAGCTAAGTATACCGTTTAATTCTTTTTTATAATATTGGACAACTTTGTCATCAAAAGACCTTCGAAGTGGATTTCTTTTTTTTTATTTTGTTGGTAAATCTCTTTTTAATGACCAACAGTAATCGGCTAAAATATTTATGTCCCATCTACCTTGGTATCTACGTTCCATTTCCCGAATATCCTGATGAAATCTTTCTCCTTACTGTAATCACCTAAGTTTTCGGGAAAGGCATTTAAATGAGAGTATAAAAAGTGCACCTTAAGACTCATAAAGCAGCCTTGAGTTTTGTAGCTCTCTATCAAATCTATTTGCTTATAGTTTATACTTTTGTGATTCGCAAGAAAATTTTTTACTAAGTCCTTGAAACATAACCATGCAGTTCTCTCAGTTTTATTTATTTGCGTAACAAATGATTCATCCTTCACCATCTTACTTATCTGTGGTTCATCGAAAATCCCTTCTTTAAAGTTAAAGCTTCACTTAAATTGGTAAATTAATTTCTAAGATACGTAAAGCATCTACCATCTTTATTTAAAGATTTAACCCAATGTTTCGTGAGTCCCAATTTAATATGTAAAGGTGGTATAAGAATCGGGAATCACAAACGTATGAACTATAAACAAATAGTATCAGATTTGATAGAGTGCTACAAAAACCAAGGCTGCCTTATGAGTCTTAAGGTGATTACAGTAAAGAACAAGGAGGTAGATTTCACCAGGATATTCGGGAAATGGAACGTAGGTACCAAGGTAGATCCGACATAAATATTTTAGCCGATTACTGTTGGTCATTAAAAAGAGATTTAGGTACCAACAAAATAAAAAAAAACGCAAAAGAAATCCACTTCCAAGGTCTTTTGATAACAAAGTTGTCCGATATCATAAAAAAGAATAAAATGGTATACCATTGAGTGTCATTCAACGCTATTAATACGAACAATACTTTTTTATGAAACTGAACAAAAATTAAATAAAAAATATTGTTTCGATTTTACTCCATTTAGTGTATAAGCAGACCTCTTACAATGAATGCATGCAATTTAATTCTGTAAGGACCGCATTAATGACCAAACATGTTATGAATTGACCACTGGTATATGCTTAGCTTTAGTTAATGGTTCAAATCTAGTTAGGACCAGTTTTGCAGATTTGACCTTCAAATGCCCTTAACCATTAGGGTCAAACTGACCAAGGATTCGGAATCAGCGACCTTAAAAACGTAAGACTGCATACTTAAAATTGGGTTACGACCAAATTTGTGGATTTGACCTTCAAATGCCCTTGACCTTGACCTGATAAGGTCAAACCGACCACGGATTCGTAATCAGCGACCTCAAAAACGTAAGACTGCATACTTAAAAGTAGGTTACAAGTGATTTTGCAGATTTGACCTTCAAATGCCCTTAACCATTGGGGTCAAACTGACCAAGGATTCGGAATAAGCGACCTCAAAAACGTAAGACTGCAGACTTAAAATTAGGTTACGACTGAATTTGTGAATTTGACCTTCAAATGCCCTTGACCCTGACGTGATAAAGCCAAACCGACCACGGATTCGTAATCAGCGACCTCAAAAACGTATGACTGCACACTTAAAATTGGGTTACGACTGATTTTGTAGATTTGACCTTCAAATGCCCTTGACTGTAACCTGATGGGGCCAAACCGACCACGGATTCGTAATCAACGACCCCAAAAACCATAAGATACGATGGTCTGGTTTTTCGGACCCGACACTTTTTTTTGTGGGGCTGTGTTAGAGTAAAATAGATAATGATACGCATAACAAATTGGAAAAGATAAATTTTAAAATATTAATCCAAAAAATCACAGTAGGAACGGAATAACTAAGTCAACTATATTTATATATAAAGAATAAGGTGACTATTCAAAATGTAAAATAACAAAATTCTAATTAAGCTGGGTAACGTAGTCAAGTTGTGTGTGTTCTTGTTTTATCAGTGTCCTGATGAAGCAGTAAATAAACAGTGAAAGCTCGACTAAGCTAAAAAGAAGTTTCCTTTTATCGCCACCCCCCGACTACATTAGGATTTTGTTATTGGAACGAAGTTCCCTTTCGCGCGTTACGAACAGTTACGACTGACGCTAGGAGCTAGCCCAAAAAAATTCATACCAAAAGTTGTCACGACACTATGCACCGACACAATGCACCGACACACGCATGTTTCTCTCTCTCACAGACCAAAAAATAAATAACTCTCTCTCCCTCTCTCTCATAGATAGATATATTACAATTAAAAAGACACTATTTTAAATTAAAAGAAAATGTACATTAAAAAGAAAATACTGTAAAAAAAAACATAATTACCTATAATAGTATTATATTTTATTTCATCCTGTTTTTATAAATTAATAAATTCATAAACATTTTAAAAATAGTTCGTAACTTGACTACGTCAAATTACCTTAACTGTCAGTCACTGTCAAATATTTTAATTTTAAATTTTTTGTATTGAATTGTTAATTCCTGTTTTAAATTATAAAAAGTAATTTTAAAAAGATGTGTTATTTAAAGCTCTGGTATTGTATAAATAGACACTTTTGTTAAAAGAAACGAACTGTTAGGTAAGTAGAGATTTTATACAGACAATAATAAATGCTTATGTATGAATAAAAACTCTGTTATGTTTACAAATTACTAATTCCTTCACTAATTAATCGAAAGGAACTTCGTTCCATCCGGGTGTCCCTTGACACCTCACACTTTTTTTTTATATTTTCACCGTGTTCTTTGTCTCTCTGCGGAATTTTGTAATCGAATTTAAACCTATTACCCGACTACCTAGAGCTCTGAAATTTTCAGGATAGCTAAGATCTGGATGACAATGCATGTTTCAAGTGTGTTTAGCATTGACATATTATTACAAATGGACCGGCCGCTTCCCATATTCGCAACAGCTGCTTCTGCGGCCAACATTAGTAAGAGAGATCCGAGAGAGAGACGGAGGTAGGCCGGGCAAAACGCACATTGTTTAAATGAGAGCTTAAGGGAAATACATCTTTTTATAAAGTTTTATGTAAAAAATAGTATATTATATACTTAGAGTGAGAAGTGAGCTATTATTATGTCAATATCTTAAAAATAAATATAGTTTAAAAAAACTAAAAAACACGCTTTTATGAAGCATGTTTCTGAAAAACATGGAACTAAAAAGTTAAAAATAATTTTCAAAATAAAATTAAAACAAAAATAAATGAAAAATACTAGTATTATTGTGAAAAAAGCGTGGGCGCTGCATACCATATATTTCGAATGTCAAGCGCCCACGCTTTTTTCACAATAATACTAGTATTTTTCATTGATTTTTGTTTTAATTTTATTTTGAAAATTATTTTTAACTTTTTAGTTCGATGTTTTTCAGAAACATGCTTTATAAAAGCGTGTTTTTTAGTTTTTTTAAACTATATTTATTTTTTACTTTTTAGTCCAATTTATTTTATTTTAATAGATTCGTTAATTTGCTGTGACGATTACAAGACCCTCACTCAATCATTATTCGTTTATTTAGGTGGAAATGCTTTGAAAGCGTGTTTTTTTGATTTCTCAAATTATATTTATTGTATTCATATTGTATATAATTAAACGTATTGTTTTCAGAACTTGGAAAAAAAAATTACTATTGTGAAATCTAAAGAATTGTTAGATTAATTCTAAGACAATTTCATTCATATCGTTTATAATTAAACGTATTGTTTATTACCCACTCCCGGCACGGGGAGGTAGTGACTAAAAATAACGATATGGGACTCACCCGAAGCAGCAGCCGCGGAGTGGAGAGTTACAAACAAACAAACAAACATACATACATACATACATACATACAGGTGAAGTTAATTGATAAAAATAATAAAAAGCGTGTTAAAAACGATAACTTTTCGAGATATTCACAAAATAGTGTTTATTTCAAAAACTGTCAATGTAACAGCTGTCATAATTTGACATTTGATGTAAAATTTAATTCCAAACGAAAAAGTATTCTTGTGTTTTTTCAAAAAAACGATAACTTTTCGAGGTATTCACAAAATAGTGTTTATTTTAAAAACTGTTAATATGACAGCTGTCATAATTTGACAGTTGATGTAAAAATTAATTCTAAACAAAAAAGTATTCTTGTGTTTTTTCAAAAAAACGATAACTTTTCGAGATATTCACAAAATAGTGTTTATGTTAAAAACTGTCAATATGACAGCTGTCATAATTTGACAGTTGATGTAAAAATTAATTCTAAACAAAAAAGTATTCTTGTGTTTTTTCAAAAAAACGATAACTTTTCGAGATATAATTATATAACGGAGTGGAGAGTTACAAACATACATACATACAGGTGAAGTTAATAAAAGCGTGTTAATTAATTAATTATAGAACTGTAAATATTAATTCTCGTTAGGGGAATGGAGTAAATAATAGCAATTTTTTAGGTTAGTAGTAAAAAAAAGCTTTTTCATTTGTGGTTGTTCGAAGTATTTGATGAAACTTAAGTTTGTTAAAATTTCTTAAGTCAAAATAAGTGAGAAAAGACTCTGGTTTTATGTTTAGGTGTACTTATTTGAGCAAAAATAATATATATTACTTACAAAACAATTATTGCAGGCTCAAAAACTGTATTATTTTATACAGGGTGTCCCAGAATTAACTACGGAAACTTCGTATACGTGTTCCTTGATGACAAATAAGTAGGGTCTTTCCTATAAAAAAAATTTTTTTAGAGACTCCTGTCAGAGTTATAACCCTTTAAAGAGGGGTGGTAAAATACGGTTTTAATTTAATATCTTCTGATTGGTCCAAGATAAAAAATTAAAAATTTTAATAAAGACGCATTTCTCCTGCCATTTTTCACCTGCCCTACCCCATTCTAAGGGTGCAAATCAAGGAACCCCTCTTAATTTTTGTTGTAACTTTCTTAGCAATTAATATTTGCAATAACAAAAAATTATTTTAGGAAGTTTTGATTATTTAGAAACTTTTTTGTTCCCTGTCGTTTTTTGCGAAACCGTTTCGGTTTGGAGTAAAAAAATAAAAAGTAGGACCATGTCAATTGAGTATCGTGTATCGCGATCAAGTAGCGCACATTTGCAAAGTAGTTATAACTCTGACAGGAGTCTCAAAAAAATTTTTTTTATAGGAAAGACCCTACTTATTTGTCATCAAGGAATACGTATACGAAGTTTCCGTAGTTAATTCTGGGACACCCTGTATACAATAAATACCAATTTTTTTTTAAACAGTGAATGTGACAAAAAATTGTTGAATTCAAATAGATAATTCAAAAATGCATTAATATTTCTATCGAAAAATACGTCAATACAACTGAAGATCATATCGTAATTTTTTATATCATGGTTCACACTATATATAAGGAGACTGATACATTAAATTTGAAAATTCTACACCTAATATATAATAATAAAACAAATAATTAAATAACTCTTCTTGATTATTATATGAAATATAAACTTCGAAATTATTTATTATTATCTGTTGATGAAATATTTATGTATCCAAAAATATTTAAGAGTGGCAAGTATTAATTATAGTTAAAATGACTCGTGACACCAACTTAATAGGTTAATAACTATAAAATATTATAGAGTGTGTGCGATATATTACATAGTTTATAAATATCACTATAAACACAGTCAAATATATTTAATTTATAAGATAAACACCAAAAACATTAAAAATCAACGTAAATCAAATGTAAATTGGGAGCTTTCTGCCCGACCTAGCGCTATCCTTCTTATCCGTCTCACTCTGGAATCAATTATTTCGCTGCACAGCTGGTCCATTTGTATTAATATGTCAATGGTGTTTAGGCATATACATTAATTTCGAAATTTATACTGAATTGATATGAAATATGATATAAATTGTGTATACATGTTATCATTTTGAAAGTTTTTAAATATGTCGTTCGTAGCCTAGTTGATTAAGCGTCGGATATGAATCAAGGTGACAGTTCTATTATGTTATCATAATGGGGTCGACTACGCGAGAGAGAATTTTTTTTTTGTTTTACATGTGACAACAGTAATTATTATTTTAACTGTTAATAAAATAACTAATTTAGAAAATTTTTAAAAATTTTAGACTATACTGTGGACTATGCCGTAATCTATCTTGTAAAGCGCTATTTGCCAAGGGAGTAATAATTTAATAATAGTAATATGACTTATAAATCACCAAAAAAAACTTTCTACTATAAAAAGTTCTTTAATAAATTGTGATTATTTCATTATGAATCCAATCCTTTGTTTTGTTGCAATTGACCATTGTTTACAAATTTAAATAATTTGTAATAAATAATGTGTTCAAATTAAAAACTCCTGAAGACAGCAATCAAAGATTTGATAATTTATTTGTTTATTAATACAGTTCGTGAATACTGATGTAGTTTTATATTAAATAGGTCTTAGAATTTTTCCTTTAATATTTTGGAATAAATAAATCCTTTGTTCTGGTTTTAATTGGTATGACTCATTAATTTTGTACAAAATTTCTATACACATAGGAATAAATAAGCTTCAATTTTTACCACTAAGTAAAAGGCTGGAAGGATCGGGATGAAATTTGGTACAGGGGACAGGGGTAGATTATGGTCTGGAACTAGATAAACGGGATATATCTATATTTATCCTAGTTTTATTATAAGCAAATCATTACAGTTGTTATTGAATCTTGATCTTGAATCGCGCCAAAACGGCTGAACGGTGTAGGATGAAAATTGAAATAAGGATAGATGGTAGTTGGGAATAGCACATAAGCTACTTTTCATCCCACAGGAACAGAAAAAAGGAATATAATTAATTATATAGTTTTATGTTATCATTTATTAGGAATCTCAAATTGTATTAATTTTTTTATATCTTTTATAGTTTTTAATATACGAGGGAATTATAAAATCTTTTTTGACTCTAATGACTGGGCAACAAGTTTTTGGAGCGATTTACGTATAAATATAAAAATTATAAAACTGAGATAATTGTGGATTATCTAAATTATCAATATTAAAGAGTGTTTCAAGTCACCGTCCAGCGGGCGGTCAATAAAAGAGATCTCTCTCTCTCTCTCACACTCATAGATGACTCATAGATGACTCATAGATGACTCATAGATGACTCATAGATGACTCATAGATGACTCATAGATGACTCATAGATGACTCATAGATGACTCATAGATAACTTATAGATGACTCATAGATGACTCATAGATGACTCATAGATGACTCATAGATGACTCATAGATGACTCATAGATGACTCATAGATGACTCATAGATGACTCATAGATGACTCATAGATGACTCATAGATGACTCATAGATGACTCATAGATGACTCATAGATGACTCATAGATGACTCATAGATGACTCATAGATGACTCATAGATGACTCATAGATGACTCATAGATGACTCATAGATGACTCATAGATGACTCATAGATGACTCATAGATGACTCATAGATGACTCATAGATAACTCATAGATGACTCATAGATGACTCATAGATGACTCATAGATGACTCATAGATGACTCATAGATGACTAATAGATGACTCATAGATGACTCATAGATGACTCATAGATGACTCATAGATGACTCAGAGATGACTCAGAGATGACTCAGAGATGACTCAGAGATGACTCAGAAATGACTCACAGATGACTCAGAGATGACTCAGAGATGACTTAGAGATGACTCAGAGATGACTCAGAGATGACTCACAGATGACTCAGAGATGACTCAGAGATGACTTAGAGATGACTTAGAGATGACTCAGAGATGACTCACAGATGACTCACAGATGACTCAGACATGACCTAGAGATGACTCAGAGATGACTCAGAGATGACTCAGAGGTGACTCAGAGATGACTCAGAGATGACTCAGAGATGACTCAGAGATGACTCACAGATGACTCAGAGATGACTCAGAGATGACTCAGAGATGACTCAGAGATGACTCAGAAATGACTCAGAGATGACTCAGAGATGACTCAGAGATGACTCAGAGATGACTGTCAAATATTTTAATTTTAAAATTTTGTATTAAATTGTTAATTCCTGTTTTAAATTAAATTGAAATAAAAAGTAATTCTATAAAATACCTCTGGTATTGTATAAATGGACACTTTTGTTAAAAGAAACGAACTGTTGAAAATAATGGATTTACTTTTTTTTTCTATTTTGCTTTGAACAGTGTAGTAGTGTCGCGACTTTGTTAAGTTTATACAGGTTTTTTGTAGATAATAAATATTAAAATAATAGAAAATAAAAACAATAATGTATCCTAACAGTGTTTCTGCACAAGTTCCGGATATTGCTGATAGAGTTAGGTAAGTAGAGATTTTATACAGACGATGATAAATGCTTATGTATGTACAAACTCTCTGTTGTGTTTACAAATTACAATTCCTTCACTAATTAATCGAAAGGAACTTCGTTCCATCCGGGTGTCCCTTGACACATCTCACTTTTTATTTTACATTTTGAATAGTCACCTTATTTTATATATATACACACAATCAATTACAATCACATACTTGTGTTTTAATTGCAGTCATTTGTGTTTACTAATCACTGTTGTTAAAGCTACTTTGGACAAACTTTTGTTGCCAAAGGACAAGAAGCTTATTAAGAGTGAAATTAGTTTTTGTAAAGACATAACAAATTAAAATTTTAACGTTTTTATTTCTATAGTCCATTTCACCGATTTTGGCCGATGACAGAAATCATACTCGAAGTAAATTTAGAGTTACATCTCTCTCAGATACAGGCAAGTTAAAAATTTAAATGAGGACGTTCGTTTTTTAATACAACACTTACGTAACGGCATCTTGTTTCACCGGTAGATAAAAAGTATTCAATACGGAAGTCTTGACTTAATTCACATTCCTAGTAACCGTCATGGCCGGCTCGTTGTTAAAGGGTTGAATTTAATAATTATTAATGTCATATTTTTGTAGATGTCAAACCACACTGATAGTTTCAGAAATTTACGACCTAATTTAGAAAAAAAAACTCTTCGCCATTGGTAACTTGGATGACAGTTTAATCTTATTTCAGTGGTTTCTAATATCAAATCGGCCAAAAACGATGAAATGGACTATATTAAATATATTGAATTGCATTAAGATTATTTGTTTTTAAATTGGAAAACTTGTACCTGGTGGCGGATTTTCTATAAAGCAGATATCTAAATTACCACAAAACAAATTAAATTTTGAATTACTACAGTTGAGCAGAGCAGAAGTTTAGAAACAGATATTTTATTTAACAGTAATTTAGTTTTTGCCTTGTTATCATTAAGATCTTTAACTTCGTGCAGGTATTTATTTGTAACAATTTATGTCAAACAATAAGTAAAACTACTTAATTACTAATAGTTTTTTAGATATTACAACAAATTACTTTCAATTCTACACTACAATTACTCATACATGCAAAATATGGTTTAAATTTTTAATAATTATTTATAAAAAATAAAAAGTATTTTTTTTGAAATACTTCAACTACCTACTTCTATTTAAAAAAAAAAATGAAATTAAAATTAACATAATTTATTAAATGGTGAATCCATCAGGCGCATTCACCATTTTATGGAGTGTATACCTACCTGAGTGCATCAAAAGTAAGTACCTACTTGTAAAAACTTCCGTTGATAGACAAAAAAAAACTTCTAAAATTTGAGCTTGATATCTCAAACATTGAGGTGGCGCATGAGGTAGTCCTCTTTTCCATTTAAAATTAATTGAATAAAACTTTTTTAGTTTTCATTACCTGGTAGGATTTTTTTTGCTTAGCCTTATAGAAAAACAGTTAATAAAGTGGAAAAAAAATTAAAATTACAAAAAGTTAAAACTTATTTATGTTTTAATTCAATATATTTAAATCAACCAATAAGAAGACAAGTCTTACGGAAAACATAAAAACGATTAAATCAGCGTTTGACAACAATCTTTATATTACTGCTTAGAAGATAATATGATCTTCACAAGATCTTAATAATTTAAATATCTATGATATTTGAATATTGATACCATTAATCCATTAATCAAATGTGAATAACATTGATTGGCACACTAAACATAGGCATAATAATGTAAATATTTTTACAAAATAAAATAATTATCTGACATCAAATTAAAAATATAAATTATTATCAACTTGTAATTCTTATTTTTTTCACTTTTTTAACGCTCTGTAACCTTTTCCTAGAAATCTGAGCAAAAAAAAATTGAAGAAAAATTTTTTTGTAAAGAATTTATTCTTCTATTAGATAATCAAAACAAAAATTGAAAAAAATATTTTTCGATGATTTACATTAAAAAAAACATGTATTTTAAATAGGAAAGAGGACACCGTCATGCAGCAGTTCTGTTTTTAAGATATGAAGCTAAAATTTTAGGAGATTTTGTTGTGTCCGTCAAAGGAATTTTTTGCATTTATTTAGTCAAAAAATAACATTTTTTTAATAAGCTGAATCTTTATTCAAGAAACATTTATTAGGATGTAAATAAGATATACTTTTTTATTTTAAATTTCTTTTTTATATGATTTTAATCCCTGGTATTAGAGCACAACTAAAACATATTTAACCGCAAAAAGTAAATTTGGTGAAGTACAGAAAGTTAAGAAACATCTAAAAATAAGAAAGTATTGTCTAAAAGGTAATTACATTTATGTTTGAAAACAATTTTGAGATAGTTATGTTGCTTGAATAATTATTAAAGTTTTAATTTTACTGTGATACAGAGTAATTTCAATTCTTTGCTTTAAACAGAAGAACGCTTAGTACAAACTCCATAAATTAAAAACTAATATGGATCCTACTGATTTATTTATAAATTACCAATTTTAGTAAATTTAGTATCTTAATATGCGTTATGATTTTATAATTTTAATTTAAAACGTATATGTCAAAGATAATAATAGTATACCTAATTTTATTATGACGTTTTACAGAGTCTTTGAAAATCAAAGAACATATAGACCGTTTACTAAGAACCAACAACTACTTCCCTGGCTATATGCCACGACGGACATTGAATTACAGTTCAAAGATAAACGGGGTTAGTATATCTGCAAGATAGAACTAACCATTTTAGTTTGCAATTCGATAGGATATCACTTGTAGACCGGTTTCGACGTATTGCGTCTCATCAGTACAAGGTAGATATCCATCCAGATGCTCTAAGAGCAACTAGATTGGAGATATGTCTGAAATCACACAAATACATTATCTTTAGTAAAGAAAATGTAAAAAGTGCGATAATAGCGACATCTCCATATTTAATTGCAAACTGAAATTCTATTTGACAAAAAACCTCTTGGCTTTGTAGGGTTAACTACTTGATTTTTTTCACTTTTTTCAGTTTGCAATTAAATATGGAGATGTCGCTATTATCGCACTTTTTACATTTTCTTTACTAAAGATAATGTATTTGTGTGATTTCAGACATATCTCCAATCTAGTTGCTCTTAGAGCATCTGGATGGATATCTACCTTGTACTGATGAGACGCAATACGTCGAAACCGGTCTACAAGTGATATCCTATCGAATTGCAAACTAAAATGGTTAGTTCTATCTTGCAGATATACTAACCCCGTTTATCTTTGAACTGTAATTCAATGTCCGTCGTGGCATATAGCCAGGGAAGTAGTTGTTGGTTCTTAGTAAACGGTCTATATGTTCTTTGATTTTCAAAGACTCTGTAAAACGTCATAATAGTATTAGGTATACTATTATTATCTTTGACATCTATTTGATAAACGTTTTACTGAAATGACAATTGATTAGCAGGAAACTGCAATCAAGTAGTTAATTAAAACGTATATGTTTCTATATAAACTTTTAATTTTATGTTTTAATTAACAGCAAAGAGTGAATCCAAACCGAACTGGCGTAATCTGGTTTTACAGATTTTACCCGATGTTTTAATCGATAATTAACAAAAACAAAAGGCAATGATGTTTAATTTGTTATAAATTGTATAAAATATCACTATCATAAAACTGTAAAATAAAATTAATAATAAATGATTTTTTAAACGATTAGTACTTTTTACCTAATTACCAAATATTTTATTTATTCTAAATTATTTAATAAAAAATTGGTATTATAAACAAAACGTTTTAAGCGAGTAATACAAAACCTCTATACATCAATTACTTTGTAAATTGAAAACAATAACCTGACACACATTCTGTAACAATACAGAGACCCAAAAAAGAAAAACTTCGGTGATGAATAGACTACCTACATTTAGAAAATTCGCAATGTCCCTGTTCATGATTTTAACAGAGGCTGCTTGCATAAGAGTAATTTCTACAGTTAATAAATAAAAGAATAACGACAAATAAGTATTTTTCTGTAAACTAACTAAAAAAGTGCCTATTGGGTGATTTTTAAAACTAATAATATTTTAAAATAAATAATAAATTAAAAATATATCGATAACGAACTAAAACAAAAGTCAATGATGTTTAAATTGTATAAAATGTCACTATCATCAAACTGTAAAAAATAAATAAAAAAACAAATGATTTTCTAAACCCTTTTTTTTAAGGAATAACAAAATTATTTGCTTTCTAATTTATTTAATAACAATTTGGTTAAAATTAATGTTTGAGATATTATTATAATTTTTTCGCATTTTTAATTTGCAACTTCTGAATAAAAACGTTATAGGCGAATAATACAAAACCTTCATAAATCAATTACTCAGTAAATTAAAACTCTAACCTGCATACCTTTTGTTACAATACCTAGACACAAAAAAGTTAATTTTGGTGATGAATGGAGTACATTTAGAAAATATGCAATGTTCTTGTTCATGATGTTAACGCTGGCTGCTTGAATAAGAGTAATTCTTTTAGTTAATAAATGAAACTATAAAACTATAATTTTTTCTGTTAACGTTACAAAAATCTATTATATTACTATCAAAAAAGTGAATAACCAAATAAAAAACAAGAGATTTTTTAAACTCCTAGTAATTTTTTAATTTCAACTTGTGAACCAAAACGTACTACTTAGTAAGTAACTCTTAACCTTTATTGACCAATTACTTTGTAAATTAAGAGCTGTAACCTGCACACATTTTGTTACCATACCGAGACCCAAAAAAGGAAAATTTTGATGATGAATGAACCACATTTAGAAAATTCGCAATGTTCCTGTTTATGATGTTACCGCAGACTGCTTGCTTAGAGTTAATAAATGAAAGTATAAAAAAATTGTAAAGGTAATAAAAAAGTGCTTAGTTAGAGGATACGATTTTATATTTATATTTGTTGCTATGACACAATACAAACATTTTTAGCTACCTAAAGATTTTTTCGCAAAAGCAAATATTAACTTTCGTATGAGAAATGTTGGTATTTTGTTTTCTAAAGGAAAAAAATTGTTTTACCCTCGGCTCATAAGTAAATTACGTATTTTTTAACCTATATCTCTGTCAGTAAGTATTAAATTGTTGAGGAGTTGTGTTATATTTTCATTTACTGCACTAGTGGAGTAAGTAAAAAGAAACCGGTATTATGCACTAAATTAACATTTTACATTGGTTAGACAACTGAACCAGTAATGTTGGTTACCTACAGTATACATTAAATTAAACTTACATTTGACATTACTCAGACAGAACTGCGTAATCGAATATTTTAGACAACTTATGCCATAATTTAGATTTTATGTTTGTTATTTTTAGTTTTATACAAAATCATTTGGTAAGTCATGGGTAAAGCATAGTACTTCATTTGAGGAACAAATTGCATATTCAGTTCGTTTCTTTAGACCATTCGCTCGCAAGCTCGCTCATGGGCCAAAGCAACTGTCTGTAATACTTATGCAATTTACTCCACTCGTAAAGTAATAGATATACTATTATGGTCAGAAAATTATTTTTTTTACAAAAATTAATTATTAAACAACTTATTTTTCTAGTTACCAAACGATCTTCCGTTTCGGCTTAAAAATATTTTTTACCTGTTTACTTTTTGTTTATTTGTTAGTTGAATTTGGCATAACAATTTTGATTAATATTTCATATCACTGTTTAAAAAGCGTTTTTAACAATTTAACAAATGGAATGTAAAAAAATATAACATTTGATAGGTAACATTGTTTAAACCTAATAGATGTTAAAAATAGGACATTACCGGTATAAGTTATTTTTTCCTAGTTAAAAAAGTAAGTAAATTGATGTTGAGCATTTGCCGAATTATAAACTTTGTTTGGATTTTTTTTGTAAAAATAAACCACAAAATGTAGTTTTTTTATACTGTTTTATATTCTTACACTAGCGGCCACCCGCGACTTCGTCCGCGTGGACTTTAGTTTTTTCCCACCGCGTTTCATGCAAACTTGCAACCCCTATTTTATACCCTAAGGGGTGGAATTTAAAAAAATCCTTTCTTAGTACACCACTACGTAATCAAACAAATTAATTCTCCAATTTTCAAAACTATACTCGTGTATCGACAGTATCATGTTGGCCAGCAGCAGCGTGCTACCGCCTCTTCGCCTCACCGCTCCACACATCCCGCACATTAATGCGCGCGTGGTATTAAACCATTATTATTTTAAAACTATTAAAACTCCTTACATAGTTATTGGTTTAAATCAAATACTGTAAAGGGTAGTTTTGTTCAAAAAGAAGTGCTTGTGATAAATAACTTATTTATTTGGATAAGGATAAAGAAGAAAAGTAAGAAGTATTATTATTAATTAGGTATAGTTTTTGCAGCTTTACTTTTGTTTAGCGTGTGTAAAAAATTAGGGCTTACAAAATTTCTTTGTACACAATATTCTTAACAAATTTGTCATTCGGCGCTAAAACTATCAAAAACTTAATCGTGACCAAGCAACATAAAACTGTCCATGAGAGAAGCAATGTTTTCCCAAGTCAATACCAGCAAATTTAAGAGTTTGCCCCTGATACTTGTTTATTGTCATGGCAAAGCGAACTATTAGGGGAAACTGTAATCGTTTAAATTCGGTATTAATGGGATTCGTGGTATAAATACAATTTCCCCTTTCGCACACCCAGTTAATATAGTGCGATGTAACGCTTTCACTTGCAGTCTAGTACCGTTACAAAGTTTTGGTGGTTTTAAATTTCGCAACAAAATAATTGGAGTACCAACCCGCAAAATAAGCTTATGAGAAGCTAAACCTGGCGTTTTCAACGAATTTAAAATTTCTACATGGTAATTAGTAGCGTCATCTGTATAAACCACAGTATTAATCGAAGTATAGACCTTTTCTTTGCACTCAAACGACAGGATATTCTAAGTTCTGTATAAGTATAAACCCTACCTAGAACGTGTTCTTTTTTGACCCCTGACCATCCACGTTACACAGATCGAAAAACAAGAGGACTGTAATTGTAGGAGGACTACTCAATTTGTCGCACAAGTTCTGCTCATTAAAATAAAAATTCTCTGTCAATTTTCTAAATGGACAGCAAGATGAACTACAGGAGGTAAACGCTCATGTATTGAGAATTTAAGCATTCAACAAACTGCTTTATATATCGACCACTTGCGTAGGTTGTAACTTCATCCTTCCCATCTTTCGCGTTCTCTAAAGTAAACGTAGCCTGATCTGACTCTTTAACATATTTGCAAACGTATTTGATTGACTTTACTAAAAGGCAATAAGTAGGTACTCTAGGTTCACGTGAGCGTTACATGTTCTTAATACGACTGGATTATAAGGAACCACCCAACGATTATTTACTGAAACACCCTTAATATTGCCAGAGAATCCACCGCCATCAAGAGAACGTCTTGCAAAGTCATCCACGTTACACAGATCGAAAAAGAAGAGAAGTCTAATTGTAGCAGGACTACTCAATTTGTCACGCAGGTTCTGCTCATTAAAATAAAAATTCTCTGTCCATTTTTTAAATGGACAGCAAGATGCACTACAGGAAGAAAACGCTCATGTATGGGGAAACTGCTTCAGCTGAACTTATATATCGACCACTTGCGTAGGTTGTAACTTCATCCTTCCCATCCTTCCCGTTCTCTTAAGTAAACGTAGCCTGATCTGACCCTTTATTAACATATTTGCAAACGTATTTGATTGACTTCACTGAAAGGCACTACTCTACGTTCACGTGAGCGTTACATGTTCTTATTAGGACTGGATTATAAGGAACCACCCAACGATTACTATCTACTGAAACACCCTGGATATTGCCAGAGAATCCACCGCCATCAAGAGAACGTCTCCTGTACTGCGGATAACCATCATGACCGATTTGAGTTTCCTTATTAGAAGCCTTAGGATAACGTTTGCTGCACGAATTATCTTTCATGCTTGGGGAATTTCGGTTTCAACTTCCACAAGGGCCATGTATTATATTACATTTAACAATTTCGTAAAGCTGAGGATCACGATTGGGGTTAGGTATTTCAGCACAAATAATATTGTCAATTTTATTCGGTGTGATGCGATGTTGAAGCCATAAAAGTATATAAATATGCGGAAGACCTCGTTTTTGCCATTCCTTCAAATAGGTACATATAGCGTCTCACTTCAGCGAATATTTTCCCTTTTATTAGATAGATAGATATTTTTAGGGTTGGCTGTTAGCCTATATCACTGCGACCTTTGCAGATCTATTGTGAACACCCATTATCTGTGGAATAGGATTAGAGCACCTTGTCCAGCTCTGCCCTTTTAATCTCTTTTATTAACAAATCCATATGACCTTTTTTACATTTAGTCAAAAGACACGCGAAAGACATATCGATTCATGACATTTTTGTCCTGAAAGTAAGTGCTCAATTATGTCACTCCAGCGTGGGTTACAGGTAAAAGTAATAAAAAGATCGGGACGACGGTAACATAAGTCTAACATAGGTCATGGCATCTTGCGTTTTTTTGTGCATGTATCTTGCTTCACCAGTAAAAGATGATGAAAGTACTACCATTTGTCCCAGCTGATTTGCTTCAGTATCTTGCCGTCCAATTGTATCTTTTAAATTAATATAAATACCTGTGCGCAATTCGACTTGATTGTTTTTTATGTAGTTTAGTCTTTTAGTTTCTATTTTTGCGTATTCTTCTTCTCTCTAATCATTATTCTGTATGAATAAAAACTTAGAGCAGAGACTGTTTTTTTAAGGGCAACTTAGTTGTGGGATCGCATTGTGGTATGTTGATTGAATATAGCCGTCATCCCTCCAGCAAAACATTAACAGGCATTGCAGCGCGTTATAATTGTAGTTTTTTATCTGCATGTATTACAACTTTGAATGACTCTGAAGGCGATATTTTATCAATGGCTGTTTTTAGATCTTCTATGTATGGGTTCAGCTCATGTTACATAAGCTGCAGTTGTTTGATTAAATTTGGTCTTAAATCAGGAAATTTAGAACAACGAATATTAGCTTTCTATCATCTTCACCGACGAAATAAATTTGCAGAAACTGTGCATCCTGCCCAGGTTCCGGTAATATACTTCCAATTAAAGGATTGACTTGTTCTTGAAATTGGTAAAAACAGACGTTTTTATTTGTTTTCCACCAAAGATAGTCTTTTGAAAACAAGCATTATATTTTCGGATATTATCCATGAAGTGTACATGGTTTTGGTGTAAATCATTAACCAGACTGTAAAGTGGTTCAGGCAGTTGTTTAAACGGCTCAATTTGTAGGTACTTTACCGGCGTTACAACACATGCCAGGTGTCTCATCTTTCCGCTTCAAGGCGGTACACCACTGACACTTGTACGTCATAGAACCGAAGACTACACTGCTGTCAGTTCCATAAGCAATATCTGGGTCAAAGGCCAAACCCGAAAGCAACTTGCTTCTTCATACACGCTGAATTGTATTTTCTCTATACCGTGACTGAATCACTCTGTGCCTTTTACGTTTGGTAATTTTTTTTGTAGTTAGTAAACCTTGCCCTACATTTGTTTTTCTTTTTTTAATAATGTCACAGACTTAGATTGGCACATACTAATTTAATGAAGATACAATAGGTGAATGTTCACGCTCTAAAACAGGTACCTTCTGACAACTCTTATCAACTTTAAGTTGCAAAGGTGTATTAATTTCAAAATCATGTTCTTCTATAGTTACCTCCATAGAACGCCAAGTAATTTTCTGTGCTGCTATGGGAAGAAAGGCATCAAAATGCACACTGAGCAAATAGTGGCTAAATCGTAATCACCTTACCGGGTAGTCGTTAGATCCAGATTCTGTTTATATAAGACCGTTTCTATAAACTTTAAACCTAAATGGAAATATTAATTCCGCTGCTAATAAGTCACAAAATCCGCCATAAGTAGCATTATTTATCATATCAGCAAAATATTCGTCATGTGTTAAGTAGTTATCACCATTCCTGTCGTGGGTCATAATTGAAAATTTGCTCCAGTCATTAACCACATATCTGACAATTACTGAACGCACCATAATTGCTCCATTAAATAAGAGAGAGCACGAAACAAACATGCACCGTCATCATAGTACGACAGTACATTCTTTAACTTCTCCATTAACGTTTAGATTTTCTTTAACCATTTTAAAAAAGTCTAACCGACAGAACCTATACTTAAATCAAACTAAAACAAAACAAATGCCAAATAGAAAGCAGAGTCTATAACCAAAACTACTAAACCAAAACAAAGCAAATGCAATCCATAATATGCCAAGAAAAGCACAGCCAAAATCGTCAAATGTAATCCGCTAGAAATATTTAGGTGTGGTATGTACTATAAGATACGGCGGCCATTCATCATCGGTATATGTAATTCACTGAAAACACAACGATAGCGCGTTTTAAAATACTACTAACGCCATCTATTGTCAACAATTAAAACAAAAATTATTTTGTTTGTCTTAATTTATTGGTTCCATTAGGTACTGACAGGTTTAAACTAATTCATTTACATCCTCCATCATCCCTTATTTTATCTCCATGGGTACTGACAGGTTTAAACTAATACATTTACATTCTCCATCATCCCTTGTTTTATCCTTATGCGAGTTAAATTTATTAAAATTTTATTTAAGTTTACAGTAAAGTCGAATTTGTTCTTAACTTGATTATTTTACTTTACTGGAAATATTGTAAGATTTAAAAAAAAGTTTTAACAATACTAATTATTTTAAACCTAACAATGATATTATGTCAAGTAGCAAATTATAGTAAACCTTATGAAAAACAAAAGCTTGGCAACACTTTTTAACTCTTGACCATACACTGCAAGTCGTTATAAAAATTTAAAATAAGGTCTTAAATTGCTTGAAAATGTGTATGATGTTGCGGCCTTAATCTATGTTTTTCACCCTGTAGTTATAGATTTTAGATGTTTTATTCCATTTAAACGACAAACTATAACCAATCAATGAAAAGACCGTTTTTGAAGAAGGTGCTATTAAACAAGGCATAATTAAATGACATTTGACATTTTATATATAAACCCGTAGTGGCATATGTCAGAACTCCCTAATACCTAAGTAACTTTACTTAATATTGCAAAATAGGTACGTAAAGCTTGTTCCGGAGTGGATATTAAACCAATAAAAACCATTTTTTATAAATGGGCGTGTTTTATTTCTTAATAACGGCCAACACATAAAAATATACTAATAAAGTAATAATTTGCGAAAATCCTAAAATTTAAAAATAAATAATAAAATAATAGAATGTACTTAATACAATTTTTTTGAGAAACTTTGAAGTAGATTTACTGGAAATGAATTAATGGAACAATGTCACCCAAAATCAAGGGGAGTCAAACTGGTATACTGATGGCTCAAAGACAGAGAAAGACACAGGGTCGGGTAAATATAGTCCAATTAAGTTTAAATACGTATGCTACAGAGTTTCAGGCTGAAGTAATGTCCATACAACACTGTGCAAGGAAGATCATAAGCCAGGCCATAACGGGTAAAATAAGCTCATTGATGGTGTGTTACAGCGTTAGGGCCCTGACACATGCGACAAGTCGAAATTTTCTGACATCGGCATGTATACTCGGACATCTAGGATGTCGAAGTAATGAGAAGGCTGATTGGCTCGGAATCATTCGGAGGGGTTGCTGACATGTTCAGAAGGCCAGCTTTGTTATTTGGGGCTACCTCAGGATGAACCTGGTGAAATATCATGTTGAAGTTTATATATGACCGCGATGCTGTTAAAACTTAACTTGTTGATTATTTTGTTTAAATAAAGTGGTTTTATTCTTGTTGATTGATCGTTTCACTTTAACCTTTATTTCTAAATGAATTAGTAATAAAATACGCACAGGATTAGTGGAATTGTCATAAATGCCGATACTTACAATTACCCATAATTTTTACATTGGTGTGATTCTAAATTCTACATTTTTACAAATTAGTATATAGGATTAAATAAAATCCATTTTATGTTTTATTTAAGTGGTGTATTATTTCAAAAACTTGCAGTCGTGGAACTGACTGACAAAAGCTATTCTTCTACTTTGCATGTAAAAGTAAATTAAAAGAGCTATTGTTTAATAATTTTTTTTCGGTTTTTAGGAAAGCTGTGTTAAATAATGTTTTTTTTTTAATATTTTTAAGATTATTTGCACTGTTCCAGTTTTAAATAAATTAATTTTTTACGATTTTAAAATCTTTTACAATTTTTTAAATTTTTTTAATACTTTTTTAAATTTTTGTTGTTTTGTTTTTTTTTCTTTTTTAAGATTCTTCAACCAATTAAGTGGGTAACACTAAAGATAGTGTAACGCTTTTTTGGATCTTATTTTTTAAAAGTCAAACATTATAACATAACCATAAAGTCTCATAAAAAGCATAGTTTTAAAAATGAGCAAACCTAGTTACTGTAGTTTTATAAAACAAAATATATACATTCGCATACATCAATATTTATAATATATAATAAGCCGACCACTTGATAAACTGTACGTGCGGGTTTTACACTTTCATTGGGAATAAATTATATCTGTAACGTTTTTCTGTCACTCCTTTCGCGTTCTCTCTGTTTGCCAAAACAAAATAAAAGTATATATTATATGTAATGAGCTAAAATATGTAATGAGCTCAAAAAAATTTTCTGTTTCAAAAAACTATCTTGGTTACTCTGTATACTCTGTCCCTGAACTGGGCGCCAATTTAATAATGAATTTTGCTTTACGATATGAATTATAAACGCTTTGCTTTTTAGTTAAAATTAACAAGAATATCTCTTCGATAAAAGTCACCCTCGAATGGAGCAAACTAAACTTTGTCTTTCAATTAAATGTCTTGTGATGAAAGACCCTTCGTTATCAACGGTAATAGTGCCCTAATTGCTATAGAAAGGATCAGAGCAGGTCCATTAATTATGAATTATACTGAAGGTTCCTCACGTACCTGTCACGTATACTGGCTTATATAATTCTAGAAAAGCTGGATATTGTTGTCCTTATATTACAGTATAAGAAAAATGAGATTTCCTTGAAATTGATTAATTACCGCGCAAAATTTAATATCAACTCCTACATCTTAACTGAACAAGTCTTGTTATTATTAATTTAATTTAGAATCAATATTATGTTTTTTGTTAAATATCTGAGAAATTAGCTACGTTTTATAGTTGATTTAACAAGCAAGATTTGGTGATTTTTTTCTAATGCAGTAATCGGTAAAAAAATTAGGTATGTACATTCATTATCTCCACAATAATTCAGGAATGTGACAAAAGTAGTAGATAGTACCTAGATATCTTACTGAACTAAAAATTTGAAACTCATAGGACTCAAATCTTAAACAAAAACACAAAAGTAACTAAAAATGTGTGTCTTAAAATCAGTATTGTCACTCACATACGTTAATAGGGTAGTTTAATTGTTTTATATTTCATTGTATTATTTTGTATTATTTTGTATTGTAATTATCCAGGCCAAAGTCAGTACGTTAGATTTCAAGGCGACCTTATATAGTTTAATTCTTATTCTCACGTAGCATATGAATTGGCTATAAAAGAGCGTCGTTGAGGTCGCACTCGAGGAGTTCGGAGTCTGAGGTTCTCTGTAAGGGTTACCCTTTGGGTTATCCCCAAAACAGACCCTTGGGTCTGGGCCGTTGTGACTCTTGACGTTTTTTCGTGAGTAAGTGTGATATGCCACCATGTCGTTTATTTGGTAAGATTAGTTAAGATTATTGTATTTATTTCGTTATTCATATTTCGATCATTTATTGTTATTGCTTGTTTCGTTGTTAATATATTTGTTGTTTCTTTCCTGTTGTTTATCTCATCTTCCCCTTGGTTAGTTTTCTGTCTTCAGCAGGATACCTAGCCAGGGGTTAGATAACCACGACCTGGGTGGGAAGTGCCTTTAGTAAGCTACCCCTCATCCCAAAACACTAAGGCACATTTTCCTAATCTCCCCAGGCGTGACAGTATTCAGAAAATGGTGATAATGTCTGTTAGCTGTGCTATTGTTATTATTGCGTTAGATAATAACACACTAAAAGTAATTCATGCACTTATATATCTGTAACATAATATATTAGCTACCATAAAGTAAAAAATAAAATAAATACAACACTAAAGTATTTTAAAAACTGTATACCTAGGTTTTTAATTGAACAAGCTCGCATTTAATTGTTGGTTTGCAAAATCAGTGCCTATGACACTGTTCCATTCTTTAAAGTTTTCAACGGTTATAAAAAAGTATAAAAAGAAAGACATTCAGCGGTTATGTCTAATGAGCATACTGAAAGGAAACCAAAAAACCTACGTTCAATTAATTTCTGGAAATTTTGATTGAAATGGTTTGCTTTTTGGAGGGAAGCAGAGTTCTGTACATGATAAGGTTTGTCTAACCAAAGAAAATATGCTAACCTTAAACAAAACCGGAACAAAGGTGGTGTAATATGTTAAGGTAAGATTTGAAGGATGTTAACATGGATAAAGTAGAATGGAGATATAGGAGTTATAGTTGGCCATAGTTTTTTCAAGATCCAAAATGAAAGTACTTGTATTTAAATTGTAATTTTTAGGTTTAATTAAACTTTGAATGATACTTTACAAAATAATTTGTAACCCCTTTTTTTGATGTCAAAGGCTCACAAAGGGTTAGTCAAATGCGGACGGCACTCAGGGGGTAGGAGGAGAGCGAGTCGTGGGTCGAAGGAGCAATTGGGCGAGTATCTAGGAAAAAGGAAACATAGAAAATATTTACAAATCGGTAAAGGGCGCCACTTATTTTTTTTTTATAGTGAAATAGGAAAGAAAATAAGAAACCTATTGTGAAATAGTTGATTAAAACTGAAATGGTTAGGAACACACTTTAATTGAGCTTATCCTTAAGTCAATAATTATTTTACACTTACCTTATTGATTCTACAATTCCTTGAATCCTTTTGTCTTATTAAAATCTAAATCTTTATTAAACAAGAGGTTTGAATCGGAACAGTTACTGGTAAGGTATAAGAAATAAATACTCAACGATATCAATAAAAACAATAAAACAATGTATTAAAAAAATAAAACAAAAATCACCAGTAATAGCGAGAACGGTTATCACCAAAAAGCTAACACTTCTGTTTATACAGTGAAAGATATTAATCGGTATTTGACAATACGGTTATTAAAAAAACTAATATTCCTGTACAGATAATATTACAGACCTTATCTAAATTGTATAACCTATTTTCAATAAAAGGAAGTATGTGGAGAACTCAATTACAACGAAATATATACTGAAGGTATATTTCCTTTCTTAAAAAACAAAATTCAGTTCTCTAAAGAATGCACTCTGAGTGTTCTAAATATCTAAAGATTAACATATACATGAATATAAATATGAAATTTAGCAATACAAGTACCATAGAGGTAATAATCATGTAAGATTGCGATTGAACACCAACACTTTGGAGAAAGTTAAAAAACAAAATTTAAAAGTACTACATATTTATCATTCAATCATAGATCCATAGATTTTAATAGTAACTACTGTTATTAACTGATTTAATACCGCTAAAAGCTTATAACAATTTAAATTTAAATAGAATCACTATAAAAAGTTTCCAAAAGCATATTCTTCTGAATAAGCACTAAATTTGTGACTGTTTCTTAGAATATTCGCAGTTCAACTAAGTATCGAACATAGAGAAATAACAGAAAGAATAGTCGAAAGTTTACCTTGTAATCCGGAACCAAAAATCATACGTCGTGACCGGTAGTCACACTTCTACTATAATAAAGCTTCTTAAAACATACCATAATTAACCAAGAACCATGTAGAATTAAACATCAGCACATAGGAAATCATCTATAAAACCATCCATACGGTTTTTAGATCACTAGGTATCCATTTACCTCGGTACCATATAATTTTATAAAAATTTCAAAATGGAGTCTTCCAACAGACAGCACGTATCCCCAAAATTTTATAGATACCATAAATTAACCAGATTGTACTTCCAAATTAAGCACATCTACATCCAAATTGAAATGCAGTATTTTTTATACACTTCCGATACGGAATAAACCAAAAACAAACGGTAATCTTAATGCTGTGAAATAACCGGCAGCCATTAATTTGCACAAACAAGGAAATATGCTTCCTTTCGCTTCAAACATAAAAACGTAAGTCCCTTCCAAAAAGCGCTCTTTCACCCTCGTTGCTTAACTCGGGTCTTATCGAGTATTAACCTCGATATTCGCTTTCGCCTGTCAAAAATTTGAAGTAAGGTTGGTTGCATACCGACAAAAGTGTAAATGAGAATATAATATTCTGTGTCTATGAAATAGGTAAAGTTGGTTGCATACCGACAAAAGTGTAAACGAAAAGATAATATTATTTAAGGTGGTTTTTTGGAAATGCTACACAGCCCCCTACGAAGAGAGGAAACTGGGGTCCATTGAAGACCACAGTTTTCGAGAAGAAACTACTAAGGTGGGAACCACAGTAGCATTATTCGAATGATCTTACTTATTACAAGGGTAAACTTGACCGGCTAAAGGAAAATGTCAAAAGGTGACTCAACAGAACCTAAATAAAATAAAACATGCGGAGTTCAATAGGATTGCACCCTACAGTAATAATAACTACCTTGGTAGTCATTTGTCCACACAGACAAAACTAACAATAAACATATGTCATACAAGTTAAACTAAACGTTGCTCTGAAGGAACAAACGATAGGTATATATGAATCTTAGTTATACAAACTAGAGATTCTCGTGACCAGATTTCTATAAGCGGTACCGGCCAACCGAAAGATCACAGAGTGATCAGGAACGACCTACGCCGAAGTTTCTGTACGGAAACACACACCGGTGTACAGCTCGACCTAGATGGGTAGCCCTAAACGTTGGTTTAAATAACCATCATATTGCAAAGCAAAAAAATATTCGCCCAAAAGGTGTTTATACTGTCCCTTGATATAAAATATCCGGACCACATAACATTACTCACACACTTAAGAAGAGAGAAAAAGAAGGCTATGTTCCTATAAAGTAAAAATTTCCCATAGGCGGCACAACGCGTCATTCCATTTTAGGAAACACCCATGAAGAAAGAAAGGTGAAGTTAAACCAAACTATTAATAGTAATTTTGAAAAGCAAGAAAGAAACACGGTACGATAGATATAATCAGGAATTTAATAAGTCTATTGACTCCATTAAATCCAACAGTCACGGTAAATACGAGATACGTAAAGTCTAATTTAATAGTAGCTACTAGCACGATTTTAGATAGAACTCAAAGGTAGTAAGAATTGGAAATGACGTACACAATTATGGTTTTCAACTAGAAATAGGAAATATAAGAAAAGAAAAAAAATATTTTATGGTTGTCTGTGATTTTGATAGCTGCGCGTATCATACGTCTAAAAATAATTTAGAGACAAAATCGGTAAGTCAACATCGGTATGAAGTAACCAATAGTATGGAACTCCAAAGTCATAGTAGGTATACTCTAACAAGACAACTATAATTAATAAAGAAACAAAAGGAGATAGAGATAGGATTAATGGTTACTTGTCTTCCTTAAAAGCTCAACAGACCACTACCGGGAAGAATTCCCTACGGCTTCCCTAGGCTTATCTCTCGTGACAACTGATAAGGTCAAAGTAATCATAATCTGAGAGAAGAAAAAAAATAACATCTAGCTGAGAACGTGTTCATTAAAACTTACAGGTGGTGATTGAATTCATCAATATTCGCCAGACAAATCAAAATCGTAGACTAGCTATTAAACACTCTTAGGTCAAATAAAGCGAGGTTAGACACAACGGCTCTAAACAAATCCTCACATAACGATATACTAAATTCCACTTAAGGAAATAGTGCTAAAACTATCTAGTACTGATCATACTAAACCAAAATGTGTAAAAATACACCATACGGAAATACAACATCTAATAATGTCGTCGAAAAACAAGCAGTGATTAAACACTTCAAGATACGGTAAATATAACGAGAGAATAATTCTTCTGAACGTTATCGGTAGGGTAATGAATGTCTTCTTCATTAAACGGTACGGTAGAATTAAGTGACTATTTTCACTAAACGGTAAGATAAGGACAAAATTAACAGGAAATAATTTCCAATTATACAAAGACGGTAAGGTAGGTAATTTAAGTGATACATTCACTTAAAGGTAAAGTTCTCAAAAGAAATCGTATCACTAAACTGAAAGCAAAGAATAAGATCAGGGATGTGATAACGATGAAATGATTTAGGTGAGTTTCCACCTTATGGACGATAACAAAGCAAACGAAAAAAAATTCCCAGAAAGTACATGAGATACTTAAACAGAGAGGGGAAAGGTTTCATTTAGTCGCCTCGTACGACAAGCAGTTTAACACTTTGGGGGTTATTCTTTTCCCGCCGCCCAAACGGGGTTAAAAACTAAAAACAGCAGAAAAAGGAAACGGAAAGTATACAAGGGTACGGTAAGTTCATATCAAATGAGAACTACTCATGACAAGATTCATCTTCGGACGAGTTATCCGAGTCTGAATAGTAGGGTTTTAAATCTTTGATGTGCCAATTACCAGCTCGAGAACCATCAGCATTTTTCAAAGTATACACAAGGGGAGATAACTTCTTGACGACTGTACATAACACAAATTTTGGAGCTAACTTGGACATAAACTTGTCGGCAGCTTTGGAGAGTACTTTATTTTTTCTCCAGACTTTGTCTCCTACTTGAAACTGTATGTCACGCCTACGTAAGTTATAGGTTTTAGAGTTACGCTGGTATCCCTGGTGAAGATTACGTTGGATTTCTTCAAAAACTAGATTTAAACCTTCTATTTCGGAAACATATTGATCATGTTGATCACAACTTTTTAGGGAAGGGGGATTATCCACTGAAGATGAAGAATAATAATTTCCCGCTACAGGAACGTATCGAGCAAAATTTAAAAACGATGGGGGATACTTGGTAACCTCATGTTTAGCGGTATTGATGGCTTGGCGAATTTTAGAAAGTTCTCTATCCCAATCAGAATGTTCTTGAATATAACATCGGATAGCAGTTCCAATGGTTTTGTTGCTTCGTTCAACAAAATTGCACTGAGGCGAATAGACAGCATTAAACCATATCTTCTGCACTTTATATTTACTACAGAGATTCTTTAACGTAGAATTGTTAAGATTTCTAGCGTTATCACAAATAACAAATTGAGGAACACCAAACATCAGGAAAACGTCGTTTTCCAAATAATTCACAATATTTTGAGTAGTAGCTTTCCTTAAGGGACATAAAAGAGTGAACTTTGAAAACCAGTCGGTAACAACAAGAAGCCAGGTATATCCTTTCTTAGAGCGGGGAAGGGGACCAACAAGGTCTAAAGCGATAATTTGCCACGGAAATTTAGCAGATTTTTCTTTTCCCATCAATCCCATCGGGGCTGAAGTTGACATTTTTTGTGCACCACAAGTTTGACAGGATTTAACAAAACGAAGAACATCTCGCCGCATCTTGGGCCAATAGTAACGTTCTTGGATTCGACTAAGAGTCTTATAATAACCTAGGTGGGCACACGTAGGAGGGTCGTGACAAGAAGAGATTACACCATGTCTTTGTGGTTTAGGTACTAAAATTTTCCACTCAATATTATTAGTGGCAAAAGGTAAGGTAGAAGGGATCAATTTAAACACCAATTCATTCTCAACTTTCCATTGCGGATAATCCTTTGGGCTTTTATGAATCTTAGTGCGAAGATCATCATACCAAGGGTCAATTTGGTCGGTAGTTACATCAAGATAAGAGAGTTGGGTTTTTTCGAAATCTGTTTCATCAGTGAACATTCTACTTAAGGCATCCGGAACGATATTTGCAGATCCTTTGCGATGAATAAGGTCAAAATTATGTTGGCGAAGTCTCATTGCCCAACGAGCAAGTTTTCCAGAGGGGTTATTAATATTTTTTAGCCATAGCAAAGAATGATGATCAGTGATTACTTGGAATTTTACACCTTCGACATAAGGTCGGAATTTTTCTATAGCGAAGATAACTGCTAGGCACTCTCTTTCGGTTACTGAATAATTTCTCTCCGGACGAGATAAGGATCGACTAGCATAAGCTATAACTACATCAGAATTATCCACGGATTGAGTAAGGACACCACCAAGACCAGTGTCACTCGCGTCACATTGAATCACGAAGGGTTTAGAAAAATCAGGTTGGGTTAATACGGGAGCAGAAACAAGGGCTTCTTTAATCTTAATAAACGCATCCTCGGCCTGATCATTCCAATCAACAGATTGTTTCTTTCTTTTTCCTTTAAGGAGATCATTGATTGGAGAAACTAAAGATGAAAAGTTCTTAATAAAACGTCTGTACCATGAACACATACCAATGAAACGCTTAACCTCAGTAAAAGTTTTGGGACGGGGATAGTTGATCATTGCTGACACTTTTTCAGGATCTGTTCGGAGTGTATTATCACCAACTACATAACCTAAGAATTTGAGCTCAGACTTAAAAAATTCACATTTCTTGACATTAATAGTCAAACCAGCTTCCTTAAGTTTATCTTTAACCTCAGTTAAAAGGGCTATATGTTCTTCGAAGGAGTTTGAACATATAATAATATCATCGAGATAACAAAAAATGTTTGGCTCATATTTTGGTCCAAAAATTGCGTCGACTAAACGTTGTTGAGTTTGTGCGGAATTACATAAACCAAAGGGCATAACGTTAAATTGGAAAGATCCTCTTCCAATGATACTGAAAGCAGTTTTTTCTTTAGACTGGGGGTCTAACGGGATTTGCCAAAAAGCTTTTCTCAAATCAACGGAACTAATAAATTTTGTGCCTTTTAACAGGGAAAGAATCCTATCAATATTTGGTAGTGGATAGGTGTCATGTTTAGTCACCTCATTAAGTGATCTACCATCAAAACAAAAACGATATTCGTCATTGGATTTCTTAACAAGAAGAACAGGGGAACACCACGGACTGTTTGAGGGCTCAACGACTCCTAAACGAAGCATTTCATCAAGTTCATCATTTAAAATTTTTGACATATATGGAGACATAGGAAAAGGTCTTTTCTTAAAGGGTTTGGCATCACCAGTATCGATACTCATTTGGATCTTATGGGTCCGACCCAAACCTTTCGTATTACTAACTTCGGAAAATGAATCGATAACTTTTTGGGCTAAAGATTTCTGAGAAGATTCCAAATTGTCAATGGTACATAAAGAGATAGTCGTCAAATCAGAATCTGTCATAGAAATAGATTGGGGATTTGTGTTATAACCGGAGGACCAAGTGTTAGAAGAGAAATCTAATATTAGAGAAAAGGTTTTCACAAAATTGCTACCTAAGATAAAGGTATAATCTAGAGAAGGGACTACTAAAGCTTTAACAAGGTGACAATGATTATTCGCAACTATTGGGAGATCTACCACACCAGACACAGATTGGTTGGTTCCATCAGCCAATGAAACATTTTGATGTTTTGAAGGACTAATATTTATCTTATTGTATTCTAAAAACTTTAATGCTTTGTTCCCAACAATTGTTATGGAACACCCGGTATCGAGAAGTACGGTAAACTTGTGAGAAAAAATCTCAATGGATATATAGGGCCGAGAATCAGTAGTTTTGTTTATTATCATTGGAGCTACTCTTTTAGGGGGATACGACAAATAAAAATTTCGGACATAACATAACCATTTTGACCATTGGTCTTGTTTCATTTTGTCGGATTTACTAAAACGGCAAGGGGTAGAGACTGTACCGACATGACAACCTCTGGAATTTAGTTTTTTGTACAATTCGGACAAGTTGCGACGGTAAAGTTTGGTGAACCACACCGATAACAAAAACGACCATTTTTAGGTTTACGGCACGAAGAGTGAAAATGTCCTGTCTTCTGACAGTTCCAACAAATGATTTCGGTAAATTTTTTCGTTCTATCATCAGAAGTCGAAGATTGGTTGGGTTTCCTATCTGACGAGGGTTTTCCTGCTGAGGGAATATTTTGCCGGGATTGGTTAGTGGAAGACGAAGGACTAGGCTCTACTACAGATACTTTAGAGGGAGGGGAAAACCTTGCTTGAAGAGACGAATTAGCATCCTCTAGTTTCTTAACAATCGTTATCAAATCTTTAACAGTGTTGACGTCACTTAAGATAACGTGAGGAATGTGTTCTGCCAAGATATTTTTTTGAATAATTCTTAGCTTAGTGGATTCAGCAGGTTCACGAGAAAGACGACTAAGAAGAGAAAGCATATAGGCAACGAAAATGACGATAGGTTCATTTCGTCGTTGTTTACGGGATTTAATTTCTTCCCAGAGACTATCGTCAAAGTTGGGAGGAAGGAAATTAGCCTTCAGGGCTTGAATAAGTTCTTCCCAGGAGGTCAAAGAGGACTTAACGGTACGAAACCATACCGCGGCATCACCTGAGAAATGTTCTATAGCTGACTGGAACAAAAGTTCTGTCTTAACATTACGGGATTCTGCCAATTCATTTACTCTTTCAATAAAGTTAAACACAGACTTAGGGTCGCCATTAAATTTGACATCCCATTTCGAAAGCTTAATAGAATGAGAGTCGGGGTTTGTAATATTAATAACGGGAGGAGGTCTATCTTCAGTTGTAGTTGGACTAGAAGAAGATATTTGGGTAGTTGGGGTAGCTTTCTCTATTAAATCTTGCTCTAAGAGTAGGCAAGTGGCTCTAGATTCATTTCGGAAAGTAACCTGATCAGCAGTAGGGGATTCGGAAAGGGGAACTCTTTGAATTCTACCTAATAGATGTGCTATCCTAGACTTAACACGACGGAAACATGAGTCGGTTGAAGAACCTTCAAATTCTTCAACTAATTTCGAAATACTATCAATGGAGTTCTGTATTGCCAGACTCTCGTCATTAAAGTTTAAATCATCTAGAGTTAAGTTACTATTGGAATCTTTAGCTAACAATTTTTTTAAAATCTTACGTTTCTCATCAATTTTCCTTCCAGTAATTGTTCCTCTTATTTTCAATTCATAGTTAACTTCTTCAGTAGTTAGAAAGTTTACTTCAAAATCAGACATGTTTAAAAGGATTCAAGTTTCTTTTTATTCGCTAACAACAAAAAAGTTTTAAAGTGTGTTTAGAAGTAACGATAGACAAATTGGGGTGAATAATTAAAACTAAAAGTTTATTAAGATTTAATGACATAAAAGTTTCTAAAGAAAAGATACTCGGGCCCCACACGCTGGGCGCTATTTTTGTGTAACCCCTTTTTTTGATGTCAAAGGCTCACAAAGGGTTAGTCAAATGCGGACGGCACTCAGGGGGTAGGAGGAGAGCGAGTCGTGGGTCGAAGGAGCAATTGGGCGAGTATCTAGGAAAAAGGAAACATAGAAAATATTTACAAATCGGTAAAGGGCGCCACTTATTTTTTTTTTATAGTGAAATAGGAAAGAAAATAAGAAACCTATTGTGAAATAGTTGATTAAAACTGAAATGGTTAGGAACACACTTTAATTGAGCTTATCCTTAAGTCAATAATTATTTTACACTTACCTTATTGATTCTACAATTCCTTGAATCCTTTTGTCTTATTAAAATCTAAATCTTTATTAAACAAGAGGTTTGAATCGGAACAGTTACTGGTAAGGTATAAGAAATAAATACTCAACGATATCAATAAAAACAATAAAACAATGTATTAAAAAAATAAAACAAAAATCACCAGTAATAGCGAGAACGGTTATCACCAAAAAGCTAACACTTCTGTTTATACAGTGAAAGATATTAATCGGTATTTGACAATACGGTTATTAAAAAAACTAATATTCCTGTACAGATAATATTACAGACCTTATCTAAATTGTATAACCTATTTTCAATAAAAGGAAGTATGTGGAGAACTCAATTACAACGAAATATATACTGAAGGTATATTTCCTTTCTTAAAAAACAAAATTCAGTTCTCTAAAGAATGCACTCTGAGTGTTCTAAATATCTAAAGATTAACATATACATGAATATAAATATGAAATTTAGCAATACAAGTACCATAGAGGTAATAATCATGTAAGATTGCGATTGAACACCAACACTTTGGAGAAAGTTAAAAAACAAAATTTAAAAGTACTACATATTTATCATTCAATCATAGATCCATAGATTTTAATAGTAACTACTGTTATTAACTGATTTAATACCGCTAAAAGCTTATAACAATTTAAATTTAAATAGAATCACTATAAAAAGTTTCCAAAAGCATATTCTTCTGAATAAGCACTAAATTTGTGACTGTTTCTTAGAATATTCGCAGTTCAACTAAGTATCGAACATAGAGAAATAACAGAAAGAATAGTCGAAAGTTTACCTTGTAATCCGGAACCAAAAATCATACGTCGTGACCGGTAGTCACACTTCTACTATAATAAAGCTTCTTAAAACATACCATAATTAACCAAGAACCATGTAGAATTAAACATCAGCACATAGGAAATCATCTATAAAACCATCCATACGGTTTTTAGATCACTAGGTATCCATTTACCTCGGTACCATATAATTTTATAAAAATTTCAAAATGGAGTCTTCCAACAGACAGCACGTATCCCCAAAATTTTATAGACACCATAAATCAACCAGATTGTACTTCCAAATTAAGCACATCTACATCCAAATTGAAATGCAGTATTTTTTATACACTTCCGATACGGAATAAACCAAAAACAAACGGTAATCTTAATGCTGTGAAATAACCGGCAGCCATTAATTTGCACAAACAAGGAAATATGCTTCCTTTCGCTTCAAACATAAAAACGTAAGTCCCTTCCAAAAAGCGCTCTTTCACCCTCGTTGCTTAACTCGGGTCTTATCGAGTATTAACCTCGATATTCGCTTTCGCCTGTCAAAAATTTGAAGTAAGGTTGGTTGCATACCGACAAAAGTGTAAATGAGAATATAATATTCTGTGTCTATGAAATAGGTAAAGTTGGTTGCATACCGACAAAAGTGTAAACGAAAAGATAATATTATTTAAGGTGGTTTTTTGGAAATGCTACAAATTAACAAGAAAACTAGTTTCTTATACAGGAATCAACTTAACAAAAAATAAAAAAAAAAACAAAATTGGCCATCTCTCGCAGAGTACCTATGGGTCAGATGGCCACAGTATTGCAGGAGTCTGCCAGTACAATTTTTTAGTTTCTTTATTGAGTTTTTCATGTGTTCTTAATAAGTAGTCATTCACAGTACCTACTTATCCTCAGGAGATTAGTCGTTATTCTCATTGCCATCTTCATCACCATCATCTGATTCATTAAACAGTACTGACATTGCTACTACTTGATATCGTTCTCAAAGATTTTCACTTTTGCGGAGTATGCTTTATTGTTGTCTTTTTTGTGTATCTCAGTCTTTTTCATTAGTGTTTTTTTGTCTTGTTTTTATGTTTCTTCTAGTTTGAATTCTTACCATTTTGGCATTCTTTTCATTTTCTTTACATCTTCTTATTTCAATATATTCTTCTGATAATAAAAGTGTCCTCCCTTGTGTACCTCGATAACTTTCTGGGGAACAGGAGATATTTCCATCAAACTTATGTGAACGACGAATCCTGGTGAGAATTGTTTTTTTGTGGTGCTCTTAAGGGTGACAGCAACTCAAATCGAATAACCCTATTATTCTTAGCTACATGTTGGTGTTAATATTAGTAGTTTTTTCCTTCGGTAACATTTTAAGGCTTGTACTTAAAATTCGTTGTTTCTTAGCACTGTTGAACAACGGCATCATTATAAAAGGTTAATGCGAGTCAGTTTGATTCTTGCATAATAGAGTAATCCGGATTCTGTTTTGCCATTATCTATACAACTATACACTGTACACAAGCAACTTACCAAGGTTTGATTTGTGATCTTTATATCTCTCTACTATTATTAAAATTCATTCAATTGACACATATAGGTATTAAAGGTTTTTTTTTAGCCAAAAAGTTTGACTGATACCCCACGATTAACCTTTGATTATTACACCAACAGTCAAAACACCACAACTAAGACAAAATTCAAAACTTGCCAGGAAAAATATTTACCACTCCAGCTCAGAATTAAAAATTAATCAAGAGTTTGTTCTTCGGAAATTTTTGAAATTAAGGGAGAAAGGGCCAAATACAAACTTCAATAATTTTCAAAGAGTACGTACCGATAGTATTGAATACTTTATTATGTTAAGACTTCGATATTTTTTCAATATTTTTTTTTTCACAATGATCTATAGAATAAAATTATGTACACCGTATAAAGAAATAAAAAGTATCAATTTATTATATTTTTTTCATTTGTAATATGCAAATAAACCAAAGATATAATAAGAACAATACTGGGTCCAGTGAGAATCGAAGAACAGAAGTATAGAAGGAGAACGAATAAACAAATTTTAAAAGAATTAAATGGACAAGATAAAGTAACGAACTTGGGTTGTTAAGCCATATACTATAATATGCATAATTAATTATTTATTAATTATATTAATTTCTTGTTAACGTTACATCAGAACGAAAAAAAAAATGTTTACTTAATTTGTGAAAAGTGAGGAAAATGGGATAAATATTTAAAACTAATTAATTTTAGATAATAATTTAGTAATAACAGCTCTTTTGTAACGAAAACAAGTTTACCAAGTTATGGTAAATAAAATTGAAAACCAGCAACGCATTTTCCAAATTAATATATCGGCGGGTAAAAACTAATAATCAATTTGATATTTTAATGAGGAAATAAAAATAATTAAAATGAGAAAAAATTAAAAACTCACGAAAAAATTGCTCCAAGATTAAAATGGTTTCCAAAGATAGCTGTTTATATTGTACCAACTAACATTAATAAAAGTCCAAAAAAAGCAAAAAACACAAAAAAAATATAACAGCTTACGCTCAGCTAATCTTGGTAAAAAAATACTTAATCATAATGGCGTACGGCAGTTCAAAATGTAAGAGGAGGGCAAGTCGTGGATAAAAATTAATTAATAATAATGTTAATGTTGAACTTAATTACGAGACACAAAGTAATAGAATGCAACCTTATTATTGTAAAAACAAGGAAAAAACGAAATTTAAAAACTATCTTTTAAACAATAATTTTAAAAATAACCACACACATAGGTACCCTTTGATCGTTTTATACATAAAAACTAATTGTAAATATTTAAATTAAAAAATGGCCTATTTTAATAATCTGAAATATATAAAACTTAAAGGTGGATTGATATAGTGATCTATCAAAGCACAGCCCAAACCACTAAACGGATTGGGCTAAAATTTACCATGCAGGTAGATAACTTAAGCATCCGCTAAGAAAGAAAATTCTACCACCAAGGGGATAAAATAGGGGATTAAAGTTTGTATGAACTTTTGTCAATTTTAAATCGATCGGGCTGAGACTTTTCATGCATATAGCCTTAGCTATTATGACGTAGGCATCCTCTAAAAAAGGATTTTGATAAATTTCACCCTTAAGGGAATAAAATAGGGGATAAAAGTTTGTATGAATCTTTTTAGATTTTCGACTGATTAAACTGAAATTAAAGATTGAAGCTACCATGATGAAGACGTCCACTTAAATAGGATTTTGATAAATTCAACTCGCATGGAGATAAAATAAGTGATGATGGAGGATGTAAATGGATTAGCTTAAACCTATCAGTACCTAATGAAACGAATAATTTAAGACAAACAAAATAACTGTTAGTTTTAAATGTTGACAATAGATTGCGTTGGTAGTATTTTAAAACGCGCTATCTTTGTGTTTTCACTGAATAACATATACCCGATGATGAGTGGCCGCCGAATCTTATAGTACATACTACACAGAAATATTTCTAGCGGATTATATTTGACGATTTTGGCTGTTCTTTTCTTGGCATATTTTGGATTGCATTTGCTTTGTTTCGGTTTAATAGTTTTGGTTATAGACTCTGCTTAGTATTTGGCATTTGTTTTGTTTTCGTTTGGTTTAAGTATAGGTTTTATCGATTAGACTTGTTTAAAATCGCTAAAGAAAATCTGAACGTTAATGGAGAAGTTGAAGAATGTACTGTCGTACAATGATGACGGTGCATGTTTGTTTCGTTCCCTCTCTTATTTCCTGGAGCATGTTTTCAATTATGACCAACGACAGGAATGGTGATAACTAATTAACACCGGACGAATATTTTGCTGATATGATAAATAATGCTACTTATGAGTTGTGAGTTAATAGCAGCAGGATTAATATTCCCATTTAAGTTTAAAGTTTATAGAAACGGTCTCATATACTTACACGGAATCTGGATCTAACGACTACCCGGTAAGGCAATTACGATTTAGCCACTATTTGATCAGTGTGCAATTTGATGCCTTTCTTCCCATAGCAGCACAGAAAATTACTTGGCGTTGTATGGACGTAACTATAGAAGAACATGATTTTGGAATTGATACACCTTTAAAACTTAAAGTTGATACGGGTTGTCAGAAGGTACCTGTTTTAGAGCGTGAACATCTGTCGCCACCTACCAGGCTGCAAACCCTAAAAACGTAGGAAATCTGCTGCACTATATCAGGACAGGAATACTGATGTGCATAGAGTGATTCAGTCACGGTATAGAGAAAATAAAATTCAGCGTGTACAGAAAAGCAAGTTGCTTTCGCGTTTGGCGTATGACCCAGATATTGCTTATGGAACTGACAGCAGTGTAGTCTTACGTTCTATGACGTACAAGTGTCAGTGGTGTAACGCCTTGAAGCGGAAAGATGAGACACCTGGCATGTGTTGTAGCGCCGGTAAAGTTTCTACAAATTGAGCTGTTTAAAGAACTGCCTAAACCACTTTACAGTCTGGTTAATGATTTACACCAAAACCATGTACACTTCATGAATAATATCCGCAAATATAATACTTGTTTTCAAATGACTTCCTTTGGTAAAAAACAAATAAAAAAGGCAATTTTTTACCAATTTCAAGGACAAGGAAATCTTTTAATTGGAAGTATATTACGGGAACCTGGACAGGATGCACAGTTTCTGCAAATTTATTTCCTCTGTAAAGATAATACAGAAGCTAACAATTGATGTTCTAAATTTCCTGATTTGAGACCAAATTTAATCAAACAATTGCAGCTTATGTTACATGAGATGAACTCATACATAAAAGATCTAAAAACAGCCATTGATAAAATATCGCCTTCAAAATCATTCAAAGTTGTAATACATGCAGATAAAAAACCAAAAAGAGAACAAAGAGACAGATTTAATGCATCAATGGAAAATGAAGTGGCTGTTGTATTGGTAGATCAGCATTTTGACCGAAGAGACATCATCCTCGAAAGCCGAAGTAACTTACTTCAGCGTATCAGTGAGATACATCGAGCTTATGACGCGCTGCAGTACCCTTTGATGTTTTATTGAGGGGATGATGGCTATTTAATCAACATATCACAATGCGATCCGACAACTAAGTTGCCCCTGAAAAAAACAGTCTTGTGCTGTAAGTTTTTATTCTTACAGAATAATGATCAGAGAAGAAAAAGATAATTTTTGATTAAATATCGCCCTCTTTTTAGTCAATATTTGGTAAATAAATACGCCAAAATAAAAACTGAAAGACTAAACTACTCAAAAAACAATCAAGCCAAATTGCGCGCAGATTCTTCTATTCATTTAATAGATGCAATTGGCCGGCAAGATACTGAAGCAAATCAGCTGGGACAAATGGTAGTACTTCCATCATCTGTTACTGGTGGAGCAAGATACATGCACGAAAAAACGCAAGACACCATGACCTATGTTATCGCTATGTTACGGTCGTCCCGACCTTTTTATTACTTTTACATGTAACCCACGCTGGAGTGACATAAATGAGCACTTACTTTCAGGACAAACATGTCATGATCGATATGATATTATTTCGCGCGTCTTTTAATTAAATGTAAAAAAGGTCATATGGATTTGTTGATAAAAGGGAAAATATTCGCTGAAGTAAGATGCCATATGTATTCGACGGAATGTCAAAAGCAAGGTCTTCCGCATATTTATATACTTTTATGGCTTTAACATCGCATCACTCCGGATCAAATTGACACTATTATTTGTGCTGAAATACCTAACCCCAATCGTAATCCTGATCTTTACGAAATTGTTAAAGTTGGTGGAAGTTTAAACCGAAATTCTCCGTGCATGAAAGATAATTCGTGCAGCAAACGTTATCCTAAGGCTCTTATTAAGGTAACTTAAACCGGTCACGATGGTTATCCGCAGTACAGGAGACGTTCTCTTGATGACGGTGGATTCTCTGGCAATATCCAGGGTGTTTCAGTAGATAGTAATCGTTGGGTGGTTCCTTATAATCCAGTCCTAATAAGAACATGTAACGCTCACGTGAACGTAGAGTAGTGCCTTTCAGTGAAGTCAATCAAATACGTTTGCAAATATGTTAATAAAGGGTCAGATCAGGCTACGTTTACTTAAGAGAACGGGAAGGATGGGAAGGATGAAGTTACAACCTACGCAAGTGGTCGATATATAAGTTCAGCTGAAGCAGTTTCCCCATACATGAGCGTTTTCTTCCTGTAGTGCATCTTGCTGTCCATTTAAAAAATGGACAGAGAATTGTTATTTTAATGAGCAGAACCTGCGTGACAAATTGAGTAGTCCTGCTACAATTAGACTCCTCTTCTTTTTCGATTTGTGTAACGTGGATGACTTTGCAAAAACATTGCTATACTCGAAAGTTCCTAGGTTATTACGTTTAAAACAAGCGATCGGTGCAGAGAAGGAAGAGAGGAGTGAATGTTAAAAGATGGTTAGGGGTCACAAACGAACACGTTCTAGGTACGGTTTATACTGTTCATCCAAACAATAAAAAATGTTACCAACTTCGAATATCCTGTCGTTTGAGGGGGAAGAAAAGGTCTTTACTTCGATTGATAATGTGGTTTATACAGATGACGCTACGAATCACCCTGTAGAATTTTTAAATTTATTGAAACCGCCAGTAGTCAGGGAGCAAAGGGGGGTTCCGTGGCCGATTGAGGTCCTTACCAACGGCAAAGTTTTTTAAATGTATTTTGACTCGCTGAATCCGAATATTCAACCTGCTTTTTGACCAGTTGCCTTGGAAATTTCTTATTAACAATTTAATTGTTTAAATAATTATAACTAACAAACTAATTAAAATACTTTTTTTGTTCCTTATAAAAAAACTAACAAAATGAGCTTTGAAAAATTAAAATCGGTTATTTAGAAGCCGAGATACTGTAAATATTATAGTGCAAAAACATTGTAAAATAACGAATCAGGCTTGCGCTGCCTCTGTTTTTTACATATATATCTCGGCTTCTAATGAACAAATTTTAATTTTTCAAAGCTTATTTTAAAGGAAATGAAAGTGGCTTCTAGGTTTTTACTTTGTAAAAAAAATTGTTACTACCAATTATATGCATATGAATTTAAAGACAAAAATTGTTGTTAAAATTTTGGGAGATATTTGTTTATAAACATATTTTGTTTCTCTACTCCATAAACTTCGATATTTAATTTATTTGAAGTTATTCTGCATCTCAAGAGGAACATTTTAAGCTTTGGTAAGTGTAAGTACGTCGATTTTTCTTTAAGATATACAACTTTAAAGGGACCTTGCGCGCACTTCAACTTTCGCGAACTGTAGCGCTCGAGGCCTCTTGCAGATTTTCACTTATAATTTCTTTAAAATACTCAATAATTTATTTTTTGACATTTAGAGCAATTTATTGCAACGTTACTAAGTAAATATTCTGAAATACAAATTAATCTGTAACATATTTTTTTAATTATTAGTTATTTGGCATTTATTACTTTTACGGCAATTACAAAATATACAACTTTCTATACTCAATTTAAGGCATATACAACTTTTTGAGCAAGTGCTATCGGTACAACTAGGTACTAATTCACTTACTGGAGGCAATAGCTGCTCTTCTTTGTGAGATAGAAGAAATTGACGAATTTCTTTCCACCCAAAATCCGTTGGGTTAAGTTCATTTAAATTTCTTGTAAAACAATTCGTTTGTATATTTATTACATAAATTGCACGCAAAATATGTAATTTTATGGAACTTGAAGTAACTGGTAATTGTTCTATCAAACAATTTGTTGCATGAAAGTAAGACCATATACGACAATCTGTAAATGTCTTGCAAATCGATGAAGAATTTAATACTTTAATTAAATATTCTTCTGCTCGTTGTATATCACGATCTAAAGATATTTCAGACGTAACTAAATTATACAAAAGGAAAAACATACTCAATAACGCAAATAATAATATATGACAAATTAAAAAGTATATTCCTTAAAAAATCTCACCTTGCCCAAAATTTTGTAAATATTCTATTAGGCGAGCTTTTAAAGCTGAATATTTCGTAACAACTTTACTTGTGTAATCAGCTCCAGTTAAGTGGTGTAAAGCTAGTAGAGTGGAACACAATGTTTCGCCAAGATTTGAAGCTATTGAATGTATCGGGATATTTCTTGTACTTTTACCAGTACCAACTTGCATCCGTAAAGTCTAAAAATGGTACATTTTTATGTAATAAATAATATATGTAAAATTTGTATGGAAAGAAATTGGTCAATTTCTTCTACCTCAAAAAGAAGAGCAGCTATTGCCTCCAGTGAGTAAATTAGTACCTAGTTGTACCGATAGCACTTGCTCAAAAAGTTGTATATTCCTTGAATCGGGTATAGAATGTTGTATATTTTGTAATTGCCGTAAAAGTAATATGTCAAAATAACTAATAATTAAAAAAATATGTTACAGATTAATTTGTATTTCAGAATATTTACTTAGTAACGTTACAATAAATTGTTCTAAATGTCAAAAAATAAATTATTGAGTATTTTAAAGAAATTATAAGTGAAAATCTGCAAGCGGCCTCGTGTGCTACAGTTCGCGAAAGTTGAAGTGTGCGCAAGGTCCCTTTAAAGTTGTATATCTTAAAGAAAAATCGACGTACTTACACTTACCAAAGCTTAAAATGTTCCTCTTGAGATGCAGAATAACTTCAAATAAATTAAATATCGAAGTTTAGGGAGTAGAAAAACAAAATATGTTTATAAACAAATATCTCCCAAAATGTTAACAACAATTTTTGTCTTTAAATTCATATACATATAATTGGTAGTAACAATTTTTTTTACAAAGTAAAAAACTAGAAGCCACTTTCATTTCCTTTAAAATAAGCTTTGAAAAATTAAAATTTGTTCATTAGAAGCCGAGATATAAGTAAAAAACAGAGGCAGCGCAAGCCGGATTCGTTATTTTGCAATGTTTCTGCACTATATTTACAGTATCTCGGCTTCTAAATAACTGATTTTAATTTTTCAAAGCTCATTTTGTTGGTTTTTTTATAAGGAACAAAAAAGGCAACTGGTAAAAAGCAGGTTGAATATTCGGATTCAGCGAGTCAAAATACATTTAAAAAACTTTGCTGCTTGTAAGGACCTCAAACGGCCACGAAACCCCCCTTTGCTCCCTGACTACAGGTTTGCCTTCTCATAAGCTTATTCTGCGGGTGGGCACTCCAATTATTTTGTTGCGAAATTTAAAACCACCAAAACTTTGTAACGATACGAGACTGCAAGTAAAAGCGGTACATCGCAATATAGTGGGAGCCACTATATTAAGTGGGTGTGCGAAAGGGTAAACTGTATTTATACCACGAATCCCATTAATACCGAATGATATTTCGTTTGAATTTAAACGAATACAGTTTTCCCTAAAAGTGTGCTTTGCCATTACAATCAACAAGTCTCAGGGGCAAACTCTTAAATTTGTTGGTATTGACTTGAGAAAACATTGCTTCTCTCATGGACAGTTTTATGTTGCTTGCTCACGAGTAAGTTCAGCCAGTGGCTCGATAGTTTTAGCGCCGAATGACAGATTTGTTAAAAATATTGTGTACAAAGAAATTTTGTAGGCCCTAATTTTTTACACACGCTAAACAAAAGTAAAGCGGCAAAAACTATACCTAATTAATATTACTACTTCTTACTTTTCTTCTTTATCCTTATCCAAATAAATAAGTTATTTATCACAAACACTTCTTTTTAAACAAAATTACCCTTTACCTTATTTGATTTAAACCAATATGTAAGGAGTTTTTATAGTTTTAAAATAATAATGGTCTAATACCACGCGCGCATTAATGTGCGGGGTGTGTGGAGCGCTCAGGCGGTAGCACGCTGCTGCTGGCCAACATGACACTGTCGATAGACGAGTAGAGTTTTGAAAATTGGAGGTTTAATTTGTTTTATTACGTAGTGGTGTACTAAAAAAGAAATTTTTTAAATTCCACCCCTAAGGGTTTAAAATACGGGTTGCAAGTTTGTATGAAACTCGGTGACAAAAACTAAAGTCCACGCGGACGAAGTAGCGGGTGGCCGCTAGTATATAGCTATCCTGTATTTAACTGAAATGTTTGGGAGCTTCACAAAACTTCAAAGTGAAGCACAGCAATTATTTTAAACGAAAACCCCCATTTTTAAAATTTGTTTATTAATTAATTATTAACACAGACAACTAACTAAATATAAAGTACACACAAAAAACTTAAATTATTAAATTAAATTGTTTCAACTGCGCCTAGTAACGTGTATGGCTTTCTCTACTTTTTATTCCTGCATTAATTCGCATTGGCATACTGTAGATCAGTTTTTTGATAACATTTTGGGGAATACTCTTTTACTCTGCTATTACTGCATCTAATAGTTAATTATAGTTAACATTATAAATGCAGTTTTTTTTTAAAAGTCTCATAGGTTATTTATGGTATATAAGTCTACACTGTTGATTGGTCATTTTATTAACTTAAGAACATTACCATTTAGGTAGTTAACCACTTGCTTAGCCACGCGGGGACGAACATTATCTTGCAATAAACAAGTCGGCCCACGAAGGAAGTAAACGGCATAACACGTTTAATAACAATATTTTTGACATAAAAATTTATTTGCATTTATGAATCTTATACGTATAGGAACCAACTCTGTGTGGCCGTTAAAACAGATCATTTCCAAAAAATCCAGGCCTTTGTTAAACATGCTCACGTCCATACTAGTTTCATCTGAGATTTTTTTTTCCATTCGTTAACCGTCCAGTTTTGATGATTACAAGCGAAACATAGTCTTCCAACTTTGTGTTTCCTGGTTAACAAAGATTTTTTCGCCGGTCTTCCACTATTAAATCCAGTTTCATTAGACGACTTCTCACAGTTCGAGACGATATCAGTACATTGCGAACAATAACCAATTTATTTCGTGACAGTGACTGTCCTCTTTCGAAGAACAGACACACACATAAAGTACTTATCTCTTGTATATGTAGGCGTTTTGGCTCCTTGCCTAGGTCTACGATTATAAGATCCTGTATGGTGTTTAATCATACAACATTTTCTAAGGCTAAAACTTTTGAAACAACCACTGCTAACTACACAAAACCTTTTAGCAAATGAAATCTTTTGCTAATTAACACTTTTTGTAACGACAATGTGCTCAACTTTTAACAAAAGTTAAAATTATGACATTTATAATTTTAACACAAACGACTATTTGAGAGCATGTGTCTAGATTATCAAAGAAGACCCATCGCTATTCGTAATGAATTAGCAAACATAATCATAACCATTATATTAAAATTTAAAGCAACATATTTCGGCTAATTTAAGTGTATATAGTACGCCCTTTAATGATAACAAATCTGGTTTACCAACATTCATAAGAATATTTTTAGAATTAAATTAAAACTTCGATTCGTTGTTGGTGGACGAAACTCGCGGTTGACAAGGCAAGGACACTAAATCACGTAGGAAGTTAATTATGTTTGGCAGGCCATATGGATAGTAGTTCATCGGTCTGGAAACTGAGCTACATATACAGCTTGTACCAAATTTTCATGCTCCAGTTCTCAGGAGTTGGACATAGCTACTGCATTTTTTCTCATGATAAATATTTTTATCGGTAGTCGGCAGACACTGTACAGTCTATAAACACAAATTTGACAAATACTGTGTTGAACAATACATTAAACACTTAAAATCGATAAGTCAAAGTATATCGTTAACGTTTAATCTTTTAAATAAAATCAAAACTTTGAAAAGTTAAATTTTTTATTTACCATTTTTTCAGTACCTAGGTAAAGTACTAGAATTACTAAATTTAGAATGTAAAACAAAGGTTTATTCTATAATTACAATTTTAAAATCAAATCTGCAACTTTTTGTCACATTTTTTTAGAGAGTTAACAAAGGCATTTAGTATTTGGGTATTTTTACACCTATAGAGATATCTCATTTAATGTTTTAAATATTTTTAGAAAATTTTGTACAAAACTTTCAAACAATAGATAGACCGTCAATTTACCGTTGTGTGATAATACTTTGAACCTTTTTATTTAAAATGACACTTTTTAAGTTCCTTAATTATTATAAACTAGCGGACCCGGCGAACTTCGCACCGCCTAACACTAATGTTTTTTGCAATCTTCTTTTAATTTTTACGATTAATTTTTTGTATTTTTTATCATATTTTCTCGTTAGTTACCAGTTTTTACTATTATTAAATTGTACTTTGTAATTTATCGGTTAGGTATATTATATATTAACTGCGCCACCTAACGGTGGCGTCATAGTTCTTAGGTTGGTAAGTTTTGCTCTTTTAAATATATGAGATATCAACTGCGCCACCTTACGGTGGCGTCATAGTACTTAGTTATGTAAGAGTTACAGGTGTAAATTTATAACATCTCAACAGCGACACCTTAGGGTAGCGTCATAATGATTAATTTCGTAATAAACGCGTCTAATCGCTGCAAAATTCAAAGTGCTATAGGGAAAATCGCGGCCTCCGATGCGCTATTTATAGGCACGCTTCCGCCGCCCCGGCCGGCCAGTACCACCGCAAGCGCTACGTCCCGCAATTTTAAATCTGTAATATCTTCAAAAATATTTATTTAAATCTTGTGCTGTAAGGACCATATAGATCTATATTAAATCAACAATGTATTTAAGCTATTTAATTAAATAACAATTAATGCTGTATTGGTTAAAATCGCTTCGAAAATTAGCCATTATTTGTCGTAAAAAGTAAATGACAAAAAAATGTTATTGTGGGATATCCAGAAGAGATAAACATATACCATCGCGAAGTTTTCTGTAGACCTTTTCAATGTGTACAAATAATTATTAAATTATTTTGATAAATCTCGTAGGGTTCAGCCTGCGTTTGCAATGTAAGCGGAAAAAAATTGATAATTAACGACATCACATTAGAAACCTAAAAGATAACAGTATTTCTCCACTGTTTAATGGATGTTATTATACATATAAACCTTCCTCTTGAATCACTCTATCTATCAAAAAAAAAAACGCATCAAAATCCGTTGGGTAGTTTTAAAGATTTAATCTTACAAAGGGAAATAGGGACAGAAAAAGCGACTTTGTTTTATACTATGTAGTGATAATTAAGCTGTGATTAAAAAAACAACTAACTTGGCTCCAAATTTTCCTAGAAAAATATTCTAAAAGTTTTTAAGTGTCAAATAATAACAATTTTGCAATTTGTATTTTTATTAAAAAAATATTTTTTTTTTTTGAAATTTTGACCCAAATTGATAGAACACTTCCTCTTCAAAATGCAACCGGCAGGATTATTCTAAAATTATTATTTTCTGACTTTTGTTATTGCAAATAAAATGTCTCTGTCTCTGGGAAAACTAATTAAATAACTTTTAAACTAATGGATAAATTTATCTGAAATTTCAAGGGGTTTGTTTATCTTTATAAGGCCCTACTCTGGACGCAATAGTAATATTGTAAATTGATTTCGCAATAGTTATTGATAACTTTCGATTTTTTGCAGTTATCTAAGCATTAAATTACTTCATTGACTTTTATAAACCGCCAATTTGTTGCTTTCTTATGCTTCAAAAGAAAGTTACTTTTAGTTTTTTATCAAATGAATTACCCCCAGAATTATAATTAAAAAAGTGAACAAATGGCTTTTCTTGCCATTTATAAAAAAATAATGGCACTGAACTTGTGGTTGGAAACAAGTAGGTTTTCATTCTATAGGTATTGAAGTGATAAGTAAAAAGGTTTCCAGATACCTGGATTATTCAAAGTCACGAAAAAAACTTATTTCCCTGGACTTAAATTATATTTTCAACTACAAGTAACTTCAGTTAGTAAATATTGTTCTGTACAACAAGAACTAAAGTAATAAAAAAACATTCTTTAGTATATTTCTGGGTTAGTCACTTAAAAAAATAAATTAATCAATAACGGGACTCACTTTACGTACCGTTTAAAGAAAGTCTGAAATTTAATAGCAGCGCGCCCCAGGTACCAACAGGACATAATTAATCTTATTAATTAAAATTGGATTGACTTTCAATAAACAAGAAAAAATATTTAAGAAATTTATTTAAAACTAGCTGTACCCGCGACGTAGTTCACGTGGCGTGTTGATTGTTATATAAAAATTTCTCCCCCGAATTCGTTAAAGGGGTGGGGGAGAAATTTTTATATGCCAGATGTTAAGTTGAAAGAAGACAAATACATTTGTGAAAACCGCATCCGAATCGGATTAGTAGTTTTAATGTGATGCGCGCACAAACATACAGACAGACAGACAAAAAAATCTAACCACATTTTTGGGTTCTATATTGATGTAGTAACACGCCCCGCTAATTATTTTTTACATATCTTTAATGTACAGAATTTTCATTTCTACAGATTTATTATATGTATAGATTATTTTTTACGCCCCCGCATGCCCGCTTGTGGGTGGAAATTTTTTAAATCCGCCCACAATTGACCTCAAAATTATAAAAATAACTATTGTGCAAAGTTTTAAACCTGTAGGACTTGTAGATTTTAAATTTTAATTTTTATTTTTCACGCCCCCGCAACCCCCCTGTGGGTGAAATTTCGTAAAATAAATCCACAATTGACCTCAAACTTATAAAAATAACTATTTTGCAAAGTTTTAAACCTGTAGGACTTATAGATTTTAATTTTTTTTCACGCCGCCGCAACACCCATGTGGGTGAAATTTCGTAAAATCCGTTCACAATTGACCTCAAAATTATAAAAATAACTATTTTGCAAAGTGTCAAACCTGTAGGACTCATAGATTTTTTTTTCACGCCCCCGCAACCCTCCTGTGGGTAAAATTTTGTAAAATTCGTTGACAGTTTACCTCCAAATTATAAACATAACTATTTTGCAAAGCTTTAAACCTGTAGGACTAATAGATTTTAAATTTTATTATTTTTTGTTTATTTTTCACGCCCTTGCAACTCTTCTTTTGGGTAAAATCCGTTCACAGTTGACCTCCAAATTATAAATATAAGATGATTTCTGTATAACTTTAACCATTAAGGTTGCACACGCGACGGAAGCTTAAAAAATGGAGTAACTTCTCCCGTTTTCCCAACATTACCCTTCACTGCTTTGCTCCTATTGTAGCGTGGTGAAAAGTATACTATAACCAGCACAGGAGTATAAAAAATAATTGTATCAAGTTTCATTAAAATCCGTCGAGTAGTTTTTGTTTCTATAGCGGTTATACAGACAGACAGACAGACAGACACACAAAAATTTTACTGATTGCATTTTTGGCATCAGTATCGATCCCTAATCACCCACTGATAGATATTTTGGAAATATATTTTATGTACAGAATTGACCTCTTCACAGATTTATTATAAGTATATATAATGTAACGTTTGCAACGTTATTTTTTGGCCTGGCCTACGTACTATTTAATTTTTATAATTCCTCGTCTATCGGAGTCGCCGCAGACTGGGATTCGGTGTTGAGAGGGGAATTTTTAGTTCGATCGTGAAAAGTGTCGCTATTTTAATTCTTAACATTTTGTGCTTCTAAAGTAATCAGTTCTTTCAATACCTTCTCCCTTCGGTGAGTAAAAATTAAATTGTTATAATTTTTAGTAGTAATCAAAAACTTGGTGAATTTATTTTAATAAATATAATGGTTATATTGTTTCTAACATTTAATTATTTCGATTACAATCATTGTTATAAATCAGTTTTTATTGAGTTAAAAATAAGTAAACAGTTCAAGTGATCAACTTTTTTCTTTCTCGAACTTGGAGAAACCTTGAATGATTGTAATCGAAATTAAGGTTAAGTGAGACGGAATTTTGACGGTTTTTATTTCATAGGCCGATTGCCAAATTTTGAAGGGTCCTAAGAAAGGACTGAAAACCTGGAACCAATTTTTTTTGACAAAGTAGCTTTGGCCTAGCCGAAATTTAATTTGCTGCCGTATCCAGCCTGTGACCGCACAAAGGCCTTTTTCTCCGAAGA